>WTXJ01000150.1:0-58777 GCA_022376545.1 Russula dissimulans
CGAATATGGCGACGAATTATATGTCGCCATCAAAACGATCAAAACGGAACCAATCGAAATCAACAAAACAACCATTGCCCAGCAAATGGCAGAAAAGGCCTATGACGCCAGAAAGGTCAACACGGAACAAACAATCCCCGCGGTTTTCAAGCGACATTGGAAAGTATTCTCGGAACAGGAAGCCCGTCAGTTACCACCACGCCGCAAATGGGACCACAAGATCGAACTAAAACCAAACGCCCCTGACGTGATCAATAGCAAGGTCTACCCGCTGTCAAAAGACGAACAGAAGGTATTGGACGAATACCTCTCGGACAACTTAGACAAAGGCTACATCACAACATCGGCATCTCCTTACGGCTCACCAACCTTCACAGTCAAAAAGAAGGACGGAACGCTCCGAATCGTACACGACTACCGAAGGCTAAACGAATACACCGTTATGGACGTTACACCACTCCCCCGCATACAGTCAATCTTAGAAGAGCTCAGAGGCAAAACGCTGTTCAGTAAATTCGACATCAGAGCCGGGTACAATAACATCCGGATCGCCGAAGGAGACGAGTACAAAACTGGGTTTAAAACCAACAAGGACTATTCGAGTGGGTGGTAATGCCCTTCGGGTTATGCAACGCACCGGGCACTTTCACCCGTATGGGGAACGAAGTGCTACGACCCCTCTACGCGAAATACCCTGGGAAATTCCGGCACTACATGGACGACTGCATTGTCATGACCGGGACCGGAGAACGAGAACTTCACACCAAGATCTGTCACAACTTCTTCGAAATCCTGGAACAACACAATCTATTCCTGAAACCGGCAAAATGCGAGTTCTTCCAAACGGCCATCGACTATCTGGGAATCAGGGTGGAAAACGGAGAACTGATGATCGACCCTGCAAAGATCGCCGGCATTAAAGAATGGCCGACCACCCTCAAAACCGTCAAAGAAGTAAGAAGTACCCTCGGACTCCTCGGATATCACAGACCATGGATTCCCAACTTCGCCCGGATCGCCAAACCGCTCACGGACCTGCTACAAAAAGGAAAAGAATTCGCATGGGACACAGCCTGTGAAACGGCCGTAAGAAGACTAATCGGACTAGTCACGTCCGAGCCGGTCCTGATACCCCCGGACCCAGACCAACAATTCATCCTATACGTAGATGCGTCCCAATTTGCAACCGGAGCCATCCTATACCAGGCCGACAAGGAACAGACGAACAAACGAGGAGACCCCTTGCTCCGACCTATCGGATTCCACTCCCAAACGTTCACAAAGACAGAACAGAACTACCCGATTTATGACCGAGAATTACTCGCGGTCATAAGAGGCCTACGAACTTGGCGACACCTGTTAAGGAATACGACAGAACCAGTACTAGTCATCACCGACCATGCCAACCTACAATACTACCGCGAACCACACAAGCTGGGCCCACGAGTCAATGGATACATCACTGAACTCGCAGATTTCAACATCCAACTAGTGTATAAACCCGGAGCCACCAACCGCGCTGATGCCCTATCTAGACGACCCGACTTCGCACCAGACATAGACGACTACCCGTTGCTTATCGCGCTACCGAATCACCTATTTGTACCTCCAGACACCCCGACACGAAACTACGACACGACTAGACAGAAAAACACTACCGAAGACAGCGACTCCGGCTACGAGTCAAACGATATGGAATTAGTGGATCACGGCATCCCGATTCTTAAAGCCAGAGCCGCGACACTACCCGACGGATCAGAATTGTCCGCCAAATACCTGGACGACAAGGTCATACGAGATCAGGAGACACAACAAGCCACCATCAAACGGTGGCGGCTCAGTCATTCACTTACCAAGAACGGACGACTATGGACCAGAAACGGTGCACTCGTTGTTGTGGGAAACAACGACGTAAAGAGGGGGGTAATTTCCCTTCTTCACGATACGTCAACAGCAGGGCACCCCGGGATCACCAAAACGTTACTCATGACGGCCAAGTACTACTGGTGGCCAGGGATGAAAGAATTCATAACAAACTACGTCAAAGGATGCGCAACATGCCAAATGACTAAGGTAAACACTCATCCGAGCAAACCTGCCCTCTTCCCAATCACCGCCGAACCAAACGCCCTCCCGTTTCAAACGATAGCAGTCGATTTCATCGTTAAACTGCCGACCTCCGACGGATATGATTCAATACTGACGATTACCGACCACGATTGTTCCAAAGCAGTTATATTCCTACCTTGCAACGAGTCCATCGACGCCCCTGGAGTAGCAGAATTATACGCAAGACAAGTATTCCCACACTACGGCATTCCCCACAAGATCATCTCCGACAGAGACCCCAGATTCGCTGCCAACTTCACTACGGAACTATGCAAAACGCTCGGAATCAAACAAAACATCTCGTCAGCATATCACCCACAAACGGACGGACAAAGCGAACGTACCAACCAGAGCCTGGAACAATACCTACGAGCATTCTGCGGCAACAACCAAAGCGAATGGGCAAAATGGTTACCGATCGCACAGTACACAAAGAACTCATGGCCGCACGCAACGACGAAGAAGACCCCCTACGATTTAATATTAGGATACACCCCGACCGCACACCAACCAACGAGAGAAACGAACATACCCACACTCGACAAACGAATAGACCACACTCGCTCAGCCCGCAGACAGGCCCTAGAGGCCATGAGCAAAGCGCAAGAAGGGCTGATCAAGGCGACCAAGTTCAAAGGATATGGAGAAGGAGAAAAAGTCTGGCTAGAAGGGACGAACATCAAGAGACCTTATGACTCCCCCAAACTCTCCCCAAGGCGATACGGACCTTTCGAGGTAGTCGCCAAGATATCTCCGGTGGCGTACAAACTCCGTCTTCCTGAAACATGGCAAATCCACGACGTGTTTCACGCGTCACTTCTCACGCCTTTCACGGAGACAGAAGAGCACGGACGCAATTTTATCGAACCACCACCGGACGAGATAGAAGGCGAAGAAGAATGGGAAGTAGAACAGATCCTCGGAAAGCGACATTACGGCCGAAGAAGAAAATTGCAGTATCTCGTAAGATGGAAGGGATACGCCCCGGCGCACGATCAATGGATTGATAGATCCGACATGAACGCATCAGAACTGATTGATGCATATGAAACACGACAGATGGAACGCCCGCCTCGAAGGAGTATAAGAACCCCGAGGAAAGGACAAACGGCAACCATCCGCTCTGCCACTCTCTCTTACGCCAACAAGCTCCCACTCAAGAATCATTATCGATCCATGTCCCAAGAACAAGATGCCCCCCAAACAGCCACCACCAGCTTACCCCCGCCGCGCCCCGCCACGCCAAACGACCTCCTTCCCGCAACCACCATCGTCTTTCAGACCCAACACGGGGGACACTTGGCGCTCATCCCCGTCGGAGGGACAGTCGCTTCCGCCACGACTGAGGTTTCAGCTGCCACGACAAGTGGAGCGCCGCCGACCCCCTCGCCAGAACCGCTCCCTGTGCCCCCGCGACAAGGATCTTCAGATCCTTCTCTACGTCCTGGCGCTGACCATCTTAATAGTCACCCTCTCTCTTGGCGTGCAGCTAGCCGTAGAGACGAGCCGGAGAGACTGCAGAAACTCTGGGAGGACAGCAGGAGACTGGGCGAATACCACACCCAACACGGGGAGTTTCCGACAGACTTCCGAAGAGCCGGGTACAGCAAAGCAGCATTCGTCGCCGGAAAACTCGCAGCACTACCAGCCCCGCCAGCCACCATCTTAGACGTCATGTCGTCGTACGAAGTGGCCAGAAGGTACGACAACCTCCTCGAACAGTACGTCCACCTAGCTCGCGCGGCACTAGACAAAGTCGCGCCCGCCCCCTCGCCTCAAGGGGATACCGTCCCGAACTCGCCTGTTCCAGAAAACAGGCGGAACACGTCTCGACCGACAATGAGGACGAAGGTCAGACACCAACCGCCGCCCCCGAAACTAAAGGTAAGGGGCGAGACACCCAAGTAGCAGCGCGCGAGGAGGCTGAAGGGGTGGACACGGAGTTGGGCGACTCCGAAAAAGAAAACGACCCAGACCACCCAGGCGCCGGGTGGATGCGCTACGAAGTAGCAAACCCGGAACACTACGTTATGTGGATCCCGGCGCCAGGAGAACTAGGTGACGTCAGAGCGGGGTACATCCGGTACGTCTTTGATGGAGAAGACACCACCTTGGAGGGGACCTTTGGAAAAGGGCACCCGACCTACAGGCAACCACTGCGAGCGCGATGCGCCGATACTCGCCCAAACCTCACCGACAACAAAGAAATCCGGGACGATCATCTGACCGTGTTTAACCCGGAGTCCACGATGGCGGAAATCGTCGACCGCTACGTCCACCACATGGCAGACCCCGGACTCATCGCAGAAGTTGTCCGCTATCGGGCACAGAAAAGTCGGCAGGGTACGCTGGCCGCTCGTATAAAAGACCTAACCGAACAACAACAGCGCAACGACGATGCGCTGATGATGACGACCCGCTCCCTCATTCACGCCAAAGCCGCCACGCGCCTGATCGAACAGATGTTCGAGGAACCCCCCACTTCTGAAAAACCATACAAAGCCTACCCCTTCTCCATCCGCGCAGGTCAAGGACCCGCCAACCGACATCGACGCCGCCCTGCCCAAACGCCCCCCGACAAACGTTACTCCCCATACAGACATCCGCGACTCGAAAAGCCCATCTTCTGCTACGAGTGCTTCCAGACAGCCCCCGACCACTCTCCCATCGAATGCCCCGACTACGGGCACTGTTACTTCTGCGCTAGCACGCAGCATGAATCGCTCACCTGTATCGCCCCGCATGTCCGCTGCGAGGAAAAGCAATGCAACGTACCGGTTTGGCACCAGTACCACGGCCTTCAATGCGCCGCCCCTGCTGCCGCTCGCCTCGCTCGCCTGGCCCGCGCATGGCCTTCCGAATTCCTCAGACGATGGGACGAGGACGCGTCTCCAATCACCCGCTCGTCGCTACAGGATTACGAGAGCGACTCCGACGAACTCATGTGGGAATGAGTTGCCCTAGGGAGGGCGTGATGTTACGATCCGCTGGAACGGACCCTCTTTTTTCTTCTTCTCACCATCACATGACCCCTTGACCCCGTGACGGACTAGACTCGTGACTCGTACCAGTTGACTCATATATTACGCAACACGATCGATACTCAAGTACCTCGTTTCATGGCCATCGCCTTTCCCCTCCGCTTAAAACTTACGATTGATGTACCTAACACCTCGTTTCAGCTTACAGACTCGTTCGCCAATGCTCCCCAGACTCGTCTCGCAGTTCCTTTACTTCGCGCACGGACCACGCTTCGTTACTATAAAAGACCTCTACGATAGACAGTTAGGCCTTAAGCCTGACTTAGTTGAACCTGTATCAACAAGCAGTAGTCTTCAGGGATAATACCCAGTTGAAACCTCTTCTTTCTGTACCTAAGTCCGCGTTGCGACTTAGCGTGAACCCGATCCCTTCAGACTGCTGAAGACCTATTACCTCTGCGCAGGTACGACGAACAACTGACCGTGACACCGACCCCCGGCTGTGTGGGATACTAGACGGAGAACCCGCTAGTAGTCGAATTAGACCGTGGACACACCGCATTTACTTGCATTGTCAGAAGAGCAGCACCAGTGTGCGTCAGGCTCTCGAACCAAGTCTTGGACCGCTATCCAAGCCCGAACCGCTGAATAGGGAGACCAGCCCCCGAACGTAGAGCGTGCTTAAGCACCGAACACCGAACCGCCAACGTCTGGCCTTTACGCACCGCAGGGCGTAACACCAAGCGCCCAGAATAACTCCTCCCCAACCTGTTGGACGATCCAGACCAAGGACAGATGGCATTATGCCATTGGAACAACAAGATGGACCAAGAATAGCCCCTAGAGTAATAACGCTTACTAGAGTACCATCTCTGTGTATATAAGGACTCCCAATATGAGCAGACAGTCCTCAGACTGTCCATTTGTGACACTCCCATCGTCTCCTCCCCTTGCTGCCTTGCACCAAGCGGCTCAGTGCCTCTGCCCTCCCCTGTACTCTCTGAAACCCCCTGTGTCCCGACACTCGACCCATATCATCAACCCACATCCCCTGTCCATCCAGAACCCTCCTAGCGAATTACTGTCGACCCAGCAGTAAGTTCGCCACAGACCGCATGGTCACCAGGTGGCAAATCAAGGCCATTAAGAGTCTGGGCAAGCCTAAGGAGGGCGAAGCCATCTACGTCAGAAGGACGACCATATCCCAGGAAATGGCCAAACAATACCATCAGAAGGGAACCATACAATTGCATGAGGTGCCAAAGGAATACCAAAGGTACAAGGAAGTTTTCTCAGAGGAAGCAGCCAGAAGATTTCCTCCTAACCGAAACCCAAATGCCACAGTGGAGTTATTACCAGGAGCGCCAGAACAGTTGGACTGCAAAGTCTACCCCTTGACTAAACCGGAAACGGAAACATTGAAGAAGTTCCTTGCAGAAGAGCTAGAAAAAGGGTTTATCGAGGAATCAGCCTTGCCCTACACCTCCCCTGTATTCTTCATAAACAAGAAGAATAGCGCCGATAAACGACTCATCATCGATTATCGAAAACTCAATCAATGGACAAAAAGGGATAATGGCCCCTTACCTTGAATTGACTGCCTTTTGCAACAAATGGAAGGGAAGGAAATCTTCTCAAAGTTCGACATCAGATGGGGGTACAATAATATTCCTATCGAAGAAGGAGACCGACAGAAAGCAGCCTTCAAAACACCATTAGGGACGTATCAACCTAAAGTGCTGTACTTCGGAATGAAAAACACCCTAGCTCAATGGATGCGGTTGATGTGGCGCGACTTCAGGCCATGGAGGGACAAGTGGTTCGATCACATGGACACTTCGGCTGGCAGTTATATGGACGACTTCTTCATAGCCAGCAAGAAGACGCCTAAAGGAGAGGAAGGACATAAGCAATGCACGCATGAACTACTTGGACTGATGGCCAAACATCAGTATCACTTGCAACCGGTGAAGTGTCAATGGGAACAAACACAAATGGAATTCCTAGGAATCCTAGTCGAAGCAGGGAAGATGAGGGTGGATCCAGCCAAACGAGATGGGATCAGCAAGTGGCCTCGAGTTCTCCAGAGCAAGATAGACGTCCAGCAAACCATGGGAGTCCTACAGTACCAAAGAAGGTTCATACCAAATTTCGCTCATATGGCCAGGCCCATCTTTGCCACCATCAAGAAAGGACAAAAGTTCAAGTGGACCAAGGAAGTGGAGGTTGCCTTGGACAATCTTATCAAGAAGATCGAAGCTGATCCTCAAATAAGTCATCCCAACCCTGATAAACCTTTCGAAGTGGAGATAGATGCCTCAGACTATGCGACAGGGGCAGTGCTCATTCAAAGAGACGAAGCAGGGAAGCGAATGGAGGTGGGATACCACTCAGAGGCCCTCAACCAAGCAGAAAGGAATTATGATGTCTATGATCAAGAATTCCTGGCCCTCATCAGAGCGTTTAAATTCTGGAGATATCTTCTGGAAGGCTCCCCGCATCGAGTCAAGGTTTACACTGATCATGCCAACCTAACCAAACACAGGGAGGCGCAAAAACTCTCCAGCAAGGTGGCCAGATATATAACCTTTTTAGCAAGGTTTGATTTCGACATCTGTCACCTACCTGGGAAGAGGAATGCCATTGCAGATGCCTTATCAAGAAGATCAGATCACATACCATCAGAAGGGGAGGAAATCAAGGCGATACCCCTTCCAGACCACTTGTTTATCAAACTCATCAGACCAATGGCAGTCGAGGAGGAAGTCCGAAAACAACAAAAACAAGAGGAGAACGCTGTAATCCTTGGAGAATGGGAGATGAAGTACGGTATCCAAAGGAGAAAGGGATACTATTGGCACCAGCAAGCCATAGTAGTACCAAGACCGGAACAGATCCAGAAAAGCTTGCTGGAGATCTACCACGATGGGCCTACAGCTGGACACCCTGGGCAAGCTAAAACTCATCAAGATCTCCGGCGATATTACTGGTGGCCGGGAATGGGCAAATTCATCGAAGGATACATAAAGGGATGTGCAACGTGCCAGTCAAATAAAGTTATACACCACAGGAACACCCCTGGATTATACCCAATCAATCCAGAACCCGATGCACACCCCTTCCAGACAGTAGCTATGGATTTCATAGTCAAACTCCCCACTTCAAATGGGTACGACGCAATCCTGACCATCATCGATCACAATTGCACAAAGGGTGTCATCTTGATACCATGTCAAGAGACAATGAATGCAGAAGAGCTGGCGAAGGAATACAAAAATCGAGTATTTCCCTTTGTAGGAATACCCAGCAAAATCATCTCAGACCGGGACACAAGATTCACTAGTAACTTTGCAAAGGAAGTTTGTTCCCAACTGGAGATAGAGCAGAACATCAGCAGCGCCTACCATCCCCAAACAGATGGGCAATTGGAAAGAACAAATCAGAATGTTGAAGACATCCTGCGAATCTTTTGCAATTACCAACAAACAAACTGGGCAGACTACCTCCCAGTTGTGCAGTACATGCTAAATGCACGAGTATCGGCCATGACAGGAAGAACCCTTATGATCTATGGATGGGGTATGTGCCAAGGGCGCATCAGCCGGAGCGCCCAAGTGAAATGCCCAGAATAGAATGGTACAACACGAGGGTAAAGGAAGCAAGGCGAGAGGCGCAAGAAGCGATGAAGAGGGCGCAATCATTGTGGAAGAAAAACACAAGTTCAAGGAATATCAGAAGGACGAGAAGGTATGGCTCGAAGTGAAGAACATTCACACAACTCATCCAACTACCAAACTGAGACCCAAACGATATGGCCCCTTCGAAGTCACAGAAGTCATAAGCCTGGTGGCTTATCGATTGAACCTTCCAGAACAATGGAAGATTCATAATGTGTTTCACGCAAGTCTACTAACACCATACAAGGAGATGGAGGAACACAGGCCTAACTATGAAGGGCAACTACCAGACCTGGTCGAAGGACAAGAAGAATGGGAGGTCGAAAAGGTGTTAGACTCTCGAAGATATGGGAGGATGAAGAAACTGCAATATCTCTTAAAGTGGAAAGGATATCCCGAAGCAGAGAATACCTGGCAAGACAAAAAAGATATCTTCGCACAACGACTGATTGAAGAATATCACAAAGAACATCCCACGGCTATAAGAACTGCAAGGGTACAAAAGGAAGGGTCAATGGACAGCGAAGAGGCCCATCATTCCATCACAGTCCTCACCCAAGCCTTCTCCCAACTCACACTGGCCCACATGTCTACGGCCCCTTCGCCCACTCCCTCACACATCTCAGTAGTCTCCACTCGTCCCAATACACCCGAAATCCTCTGAGTTCCCCCTCGGAGGGAAGATGCGTCTACAAGCAGGGAAGGAAGCATCCCTAGTGTCGAAGAGCTCCAGGTACCGCCAGGGCTTGGAGTCACCCAAGTACACGAAGGATTATTGGCACATTGGGAAGGTAGCAGTGCCGGAGGTGAAGCTTTGGGGTTCCAAGAACCTGTCCAGCCTGCCTCCGAATCCCCTGATGAAGGGGCAAGAGGAGCTGGCGCAACCCTCACAGAGGGGCAGACTGGTCTCCCACCTCAGACACCTGCCAGTACCAGCCGATCCCTGGAGGAAGAAATCACCCCTACCCCAGCCTCGCCACACACCACCACCAGCCAACAAGCCACACCTGAACTGTTGGGTCATGAGGGAGACCAAGAAGAAGACGACCACCCAGGAGAGGGGTGGATTAGGTGGAACCCGAGTCGCAGTTTCACCAAAACAGAAGTCCTACAAGAAGACACATACAAATGGAAAGGAGCTAAGTACCAAAAGTTCCTTATCCAGAGTGGAGACCCCAAGGTGTTTAGTACCATGGGAAAAGGGAAACCAGAGTACGGAGAAAGCCTCCACCCTGCCCCCAGTCGGAGGATCTTCCCTTGGGAATGCAAGGAAGAAGACCTTGAGAAGTTCCTACCGGAATATTACTTCCGGGACCGATCACTGATCAGAGGGGCAGAATTGGTCAATGATAATGGAATCTTCGCAGAAATGTATCGCCTCCAATCTTCAGCAGTCAAGAAGAAGTATCTCGACCTAGAGCAAGAACGGCTCAGCAAGGAAGCACAAACACTCACTAACAAATGGGTTGAACTCGACCGAAAGAGGCGGAACATCGAGTCGGAAATCCAAGAAGCTAAAAAGTACCTCACCAAAGCCCAAGCCCTGGAGAGGATCAGGGAGGCCTATGACAACAGAAACCCAAAAGCATTGATCTCCCCAGGAGAAGGAGGGGATTGGTTGATAAGCATGGGGATGGGGCAGAGGTACCACTTACCCCACACACCAAAGGTCCCTGAGAACTGCCACTATCATGGCTTGGGGGCGGGCCATACAGAGGATCAATGCCACGACCCTCATAACAAGTGTCGACCTGGGGGACTCTGCGCAATTTTACCCCGACATATTGGCAAGGTACCTCGATGCCCTTATGCCTACCTCCAGAGTAAAGAAGAGGAGGTAAAGAAGCAGGAAAGTCGAGACCGCATCCAAAAGACCTTGCAGCCCTTTCCTACCGCTCCCACCGATCCATCTCCCACTGGATCAATGGAGACCATCCAAGGAGTCTGTGGCCAGCTTCCTGGAGAGGGAAGTCAAGATGCCTCCAGCCCTCACTCACCTACTAGATCCAAGGGACCGAAAAGGGGGAGAGGGCAGTCAACCCCACGTTGCATGGTGGTATCCTCTGCTGCACACAAAGGGAAGGGATGAGGGACTCCAACTCTTACCCCCAATGAGGACTCCCGACTCGGCCCTCATGTCCTATCTCAAGATAAATTCCCTATGACCGATGAATACCTAACCATGTGTCAGGAGGTCTGGAACTGCACCAGGAAACATGCACAAGACGCCTATCCCCTCACACACATGGGGGTTATTGTCGGACTCTTTCGCACGAAACAACGAGAAAAAGAAAGGAAGGAGAGGGAGGACCGGGAGAAGGCGGAGGCAGAAAGGGATTACCACCTCGAAGGAGGAGAAGACTATGACGACTACATTGACTGGGAGGCCCAAGATCGAGGTGACTGAGAGCTGTGGAAAGCTCGACCTTAAAGGGGAGATGATGTTATGGACTTACCTCGATCTACAGGGCAAGCCACACCTCCTGGTCCCGGAACTCATCCCCCCTCCTTTCGATCCACACCCATTCCCATCCCCAAACACGCCTGTATGCACTGGGCCTTCTGCAAGAAGTCTGGATGCAAGTGGCATGCCTAGACTCACTATTGTTCTGATGTGTGGTACCTTTGTTGTGACGTTCTGTGGGACTTACTGTGGCCTGATACTGATATGCTTACTGATCCAATGACTGGATGCTTACTGATCCAATGACTGACTGTTCCCATGTTATTGTTCCAAAGTCCAAAAATGCACTCTATGATATCATAGCTTACTGATGGCTTACTGATACTTAGGAAGAGCTGACAGGCCTGAGAAGATTGCTTATTGATCGTACTTGCTACTTACAAATCCCTAAGTAGCAGACTTGTATTTAAACCCTTCAGCAGTTGTAGAGTCGAGCCAAGCTTGACTTAATCATACATTGGTCTTGCTGACTATCATCTCACCTATTGGAGTGACCCTTCTCATCATCTAACCAACTCTCGCTCCCCTTGGATAACTTCCAAGGAACTCCGAAGCTTAGTGATTGAGCTATATCAATCAGCACTCCAGAACAGGTGAGATGCTACTGCGAACTCTATCAAGAGTCGAGTGTCAGCGATTCTTGATGCCACGAGTTATAGGTGATCTTGAGGGCATGCAGAGGAATATTAGAAGAGAAAACACAAAGGGGAGTTGCATTTCTAGGGCAAGAGCCAGAACATTTAAGTATCTTTTCAAATCGTCGTACTGTAAGCAAAGCTTTTAGTGGTAGTCCAGAAAGTAAGGAATATCGCCATATTCTAAGGTGGAAGACATTCCAAGTCTAGTCAAAGGCAGAAAGGAGGAATGAGTCAGGCAGTTTAGAACTGAGTGATAATATCTAGCGAGATCTAAATAAAAGGAACATGATACCTGAGGACGAAACCAAAACGCGAAGAGACAAAACGAGTGGGGGTGGCCCAGTGTCTCGGCGCGAAGCCACAAGTGCGGCCACAAGGCTGAGGCGAGGCCCTTTGATGGGCTAGTGAGCATCGTGGGGTGTCGCATTGCGGAGTCCAGAATAAAGCGGCTGGGCATCGAGGGAGCTGTGGCATGTGGTTGAAGACAAAGGCAATGAAAGGAATATGGGTGTGAGAACAAGACAATAATGAGCGAGCAAGACAGGAGGCAGTGAGAGGGTTGATGTGGGGATCGTGTCGGTGTTGGCCAATACCCCCACAATTCCACAGGTTTCATGATCAACTGCACAGCTCACATTGCAATGATATCCGCTCCTGCTCCTGCCTCGATGTGGTTGCAGTTACGGACGTGCCCCAGACCCGGATGTAGATGCTGAGGGCACACTGGTTGGGAGCACATCACAGATATGGCAAATGCGCACATGCAAGCGCTGCTCACGATTGGTGCTGGTGTGCCCAACAAATGGCGCAGAATTGCAAGTGTGGTGATAGCAGTGTCTGTACCTGTGTATGTGTGTGTGGGACAGGCACGGCAGTAGGGGTGACACTGCAACATTCCAGGTATCGTCAATTGCAGTAAGTGAGCAAACATAAGATTGTGTTTGTTGGTTTGGTAGCGGAAAGGGGGAGCCAAGGTCGAAGTTGGATTCTGCCTTGGTGGGTGAGACTGTGGAGGGTCAGTGACGGTAGCAGAGACACGGACAATCTCCTCATGCTCGAACGTGGTCACATCGATGACGTGCAGCAGCGAGGTATGCTATACAAGACCACACTCGCATGTCCAATTTAATTATCATCTCTCCCAATCCCACTGGCCCTGCCACTGGCAGGCAGCACGCGACTCCAATCGGTGGTGGATACCTTCATTGCTTTTTGGGATTGCACATCCCACACCGCAACCATACCTTCCTGGGATGTGACAGCAAAGCTGGAGCCAGAAGGTGAGAACACGGTGGAGAACAACGCGGGGTGCCCCAGCACTGTGTGATGGGCGCATGTTTGGTGGCGAGTCGAAGGGTGGAAGGGTCAGCTGAGCAGTGGCCTTCTATCCATAGGCAGATGTGAACAAACTGGGCATTAACTGGAATAGAGGTATGATTTGTGTCCATGGACACAATCCTACTCTACAGGCTGTGGCAAGCAGCGCATATGGCTCACGTGCTACCCCAAAAAGATACATGTGACTCACTTTTTTTCAAGGCTTGTTAAAGGCCTACACCTGCTCGGTTCAAAGACACCAGACCCTTCGTGGACTTCATGGCCCACCATTTTTCGATCTCAGATTCAAAGTCCGACGGAGGGGATGGGGACGAGACTAATGTTTTGATAACCAAAACAAAACTTGCGCGGTTGAGGGGTCAGAAATTACTAGTCTCGTTTCCAGACCCTTCGTCGGACTTCTAATCTGAGATCGAAAATTGTGTGCAATGAAGTACGTATAGAGGAGATCCAGCACCGATTTTTCGACTTCCGATTCATTCTCCGACAACGGTCTGGAAACACTGAAATTACCGCCCTGCACTGTGAGACTAGCATGTGATTACCTTAATCTGAGTGTGAAACAGCCCGGCTGGTTCCGAGCCTTTTCGTCCTTCTCCGTTATGCCTCCTCGAACTCAAAACCTGAAACTTTTTGTCTTCATTGTTGGACTTGGCCACCCGTTCCCTGTCATGGTCGAAAAATCGAAGACCGTTGGCGAGTTAAAAGAGTCTATACTCGAGAAGAAGAAAAACGACTTGAAGGATGTAGACGCCGACCGACTCGACCTCTATCATGTTGAACTTCCAGATGACAGTAAGCTCGAAGAATCGGCAGCCCTTGCTGTAAAAGAGAAGGAGGTCCTACGGTCGTCTACTCCCCTCCACAAAATATTTGAGACGCATCCTCAAGCGGAGAGGATCCATATCGTCGTCGACACCCCTTGTTCGTCTTCGTCTCATTATTCTCCTCTACTGTTGCCTATTCGTCTGTCATTGACACACTTATTATGCGAACCCATCCCACTCCGGTGTTGCTTCCACTGCACGATATTCCGTCCCGTATCGTATTGCCTTTGTTTTCTTTTTCTCTTTCTTTCTTTATTTCAACTATCCTTTTGATTGATATTTGTCCGTCTCAACTCTTCGATTCTGATATATTTACACCTTCGCTTTAGTGGGCAGCCGGACTCTCGTTCACATGGGTGAGTGTTTCATGCGTCTTTTTGATCAAGCTCGGGATATCTGATGAACACGCTGCGTGAAGAGGAGGTTCGCGACTCGGACCTTGTCGCAAACTACGCAGATACCTTCATTAAAGTGGAGAGGTGGGGAGCTTTCCATGAATCCGATATCGGCGAGAACAAGATATATAAGTATCATACCGAGAAAGTCCCAGATTTCGTTGCAGAGTTGGAACAAGAATTGGATAGGAAACCGGGTGTGAGCCCTGATGTATGTTATTTCGTTTCCTTGACTATTTTTTAATGCTGAACGGTCAATCTAGACTACGGATATCCTCAATCTTATAGACGCACCATTTCGGAATGAATATTTCGAGGCCTCTCAAGGACAGGAGGAATTTAGCTCCGAAAGCGAATCTCACCAGGGAAGGCGCGATGCCAAGAAGTCCGAGATGGATCATCTCCATTATATCTCTAATTTTGGATGGCAGCGACTGTGGAACGGGATTTTGGGAAGTACCCTGAAGGAACCGTCGATGAACGCAGTGTTCTTCTACTGTTTTTCCGTTCAGGAGCGCGGAACTATCACTACTCAATTGTACGCGCTCATTGGCTTGCCTTTGTGGATTACGATTTACCGTTATCTGTACAGAAGTCATCAGTCTTGGCCTTTCGAACTTATCACGAAATGTGAAAGCGTGGGGGTAAAGGACCAACTCCGGAAGTACGAACCTCGTAGTGACCTACTCATCTTGAGGTCGTCTCTCCCTCGACTTCTCATAGAGGTTAATTCGAAACCACGGAGAATTTGGCCTGAGGATCTCATCCGGATGTTTTTGACGAGTGCCGCTGTCGTTCGCTTTGCGAATACATTCTTGGACGCTTTCAATAATGAGAAGAACTTCGTACTTTTCGCCATGTATATTTGGGATAATGGCAAGGTATCTCGCTACTCACTGTTCCAGGAGTCGCCAGAGCCAGCAGTATGTTGGACTTTGTGTGTAACTGAGCTCGCAGGCTGACTCGTCGTAGGTTTATTACAAAGAAACGGCATATTCGTTGAACGAGCTGGCTGGCCGGGCCAGATTTGTACGCGAATTGTACAATTTCAGCCACATGTTGGAAAGGGAGGGGGAAACCAAAGACGTGGATGTGAAGGTTACCGAGTTCAAACGGAAGATCAACCAACATGAGGCGAAACACCCTATGAAGTCGTTTTATACGAAGGACGATAAGGGGGCCAACAATAACAATAAGAAGCGTCTTGATGAAGATGCCGGTGACGGTTCAGGTGAAGGTAGAGTCGGAGGCGTAAATGCAGCAGACTGTGCGGACCTCAGAGCACACGGCTATGAGGTGAAACCGGAAGCAGAAGACATAGTGGATCCTAGCGGGAAATTCGTAATACAGGCATTTAAGGTGTGGTAACCCCTTTAAACTTTAACCCCGCGCTAACGCTCGACCTGCAGATACAGATGCCATCTCACATTCTTCCGGTGTATCAGCCGTCGGTCCCAGGCAAGGAATTCATCGCGAAGAAAGTTCGCAAGGAATCAAACGAGCTCCATATCCTCAAACTTCTAAATGCTTTCCAGGCTCAGCAGGAGCACATCATCTCGTTGCATGATTCGTTTCAGACAGAATTGACATCGTGGGCCATTTTCCCGACATTGGATTCCGTCGCGGATTATGTGGAGTTCTCGCCTAGCAAACTTTATCAGAACATCGATCAAGTCTGTTGGGGCCTCATCAGGGGCGTCGCGTTTCTTCACAAACTCTGTATTGCTCACCGGGACATCAAGCCCGACAACCTTCTCGTCGATCGAGATTTTTGCCTGAAAATCATCGACTTCGACATCGCTATGCAAGTAAAGGACGAGGACGAGGTGGTCGATGGTCAATGCGGGACGAAGCATTGGATCGCACCCGAGATCGAGGAGAAGTTGATGTACAGTCCGATCAAGGCCGACCGGTGGTCGACTGGGCGAGTTCTTCGGTATCTTCTTGAGAAGTCGAGGGGTGGAGAAAAGTCCTTGATGACGATCGCGTGGAGGTTGATGGCATATCATCCCAAGCAGCGCCCGTCAATGCTTGAAATCGCAGCACCACTCTTGAACGTGGATAACGAGAGGAAGGCCTCGCGAACTCGGCAAGACAGAATGGAAGTCGACGGAGAAAACGCTGGGTTCCCGGCGGTGAAGAAGCAGAAAGTTTCAGACGACAATGTGGGGGTGGTGTTCGCAGAACTACGTGAATCACAGACACCTCAACCTATGGTTCGCGTTCATTGACTCGTTGACCTATTCTTGGTGGTCGTTACAATAGAGGTGTATTTATACCGTCTCCACTCGTAATATTTATACCTACTTGTATCTGTACCTTTCACAGGAGCAGGTATTGCGAGGCTGGGGATGATTTGCACCGTGCGGTGTGTAAAGCATGCGATGGAACACACGCAGATGGAGGACGCCATAGCCGGCCGCGGACGAGGACGACGAGGACAAGGACGAGCAGCGGGTTCAATTCCCGGCCAGGCCCTGTCGTTTTTGTTCGTCGTTGTCTGTGTTGCATACCACCTCTTCAACGGAACGCAGTAGATGGCAATTGAACTGCGCAATGATATGTAGCTGTGCAACGTCCTCGTAAGGTGGCTTACTCCGGCGCAGCTGGCAATAGATGACAAGGCATCAGCTGGCTCGATTATAATACGAGTCACTTCCACATATCACCACACTCGTCTTCCTGAATATGATTCTCGACCATCCACTCTCCGTCCCCAAGCCAGCCACGGTATGCTAGCCCTCCCGCAGCACAGAGCATTGTCCTCTAACCTAAGACTGATATAGTCTTCTACCGGCCGCGAAACTGAAGATGGTCTCCCTCCTGCGTACTCACCGGCACCTCCAATTACGTCCACTAGCACGCGGCCGCCGAGGACATTGTCAATCGCAAGAAACAGGCAAGGTGTAACGCCATTCACAACATCGGTCAATGGCTTGTACATGTACGCGAAACGCGAAACGATACGAGGTAAGTTCAACAGGTGCCAACTCCTTGGCTAGCCGCTCACACACAAGACAGGCTCCTGAACTATCGATCCCATGGCTCCCCTAGTCCCCGAGCAGAATCTTGTACAAATGTTCCTCTACGGTCAGTCAGAGAAAAAGAGGTGGGGCCGCTCCCGCAACCCGAAGGCGGCACCCCCTACCGCAAAGACCCGTCACCGCGACGGGAGCATACAAGCGACGCTCCGCGTTGTCGGAGACTCGATGGTCCGTTCGATTGCGACAATTCGCGCAGAGTCGCGCAAAGGGAACATCGTCCTCGATCTGGTCAGTAACATGGCAGTGACACCTTCACCACATTTTATCATTCTGACCGCAGCCCAGGCCTCTGTCGCCCCGATGAGGACGGTACATATGGATGCATATTCACGTAAAGGTACGATAACGCCCCACTTCTTCCATCGACCATCCCTCGATATCCCGTCCTGAAATGCCCGTGAGACTGACTGCCTGACATCACAGGCAGCGTCACCCTTCTCGTTCCGCGGAGCTTCATCAATAAAAATACCACCAACTTTTTTGGGCTCATACGAGCTCGTACGAGCTAGTACGAGTGGAAAAGCCAGCAAGTGCGCGAGGAACCTAGAATTGACAAAAAGCTCACTTTTCCAACTTTTTATAACAAGTAAATAAGTGCGAAAAAGTGCGAAAAAAGGTGCCAAAAGTGACTCAAGTTGTAAAATTTGTGCCACAGCTTGTTCACTTGTTCACTTTTTTACTTGAAAAAAGCTGACTAGTAAAAAAGTTTGTGAAATTTTTACTGATGTTCTGTGGCCTTGTCCAGCTCGACTCTCGTCATGGCGCAGTGGAGTGGCTTCCAGCCCTTGCAGCCACCTGTCATGTGATAATGACAAAGAACAAAGAAACTACTGTTCTCCTCAGCAACAGCCCAATGCCCTATGTGGGCTCTGACAACATCACTGATTGTTACTGTCACACAATCACACTAGGCCGACAATGTGGGAGAATTGATGAGAGAGAAGTAAGAGGGCTCCGAGCCCGAGTGAGGAGGCAAGAAGCGAGTATATTCATGCTAGACAAAATACAAGGTAGTTTACAGTCAAGAGAACAGGAGACTGAACTTGAGCCCTTAAAGGGTCATCAAGTGTTTACTTATAGTACAGGACATGGAACATTCGAGAAGTTACAGTAACATGCAGAGAAAGCACCTGAAAAACGTGGTGTGACATGAGACGATTCGAACCCGGAGCTTTGCCAGTTACATCACCCTCCGTTTAGAAGGAAGGTCCCTCTTCCTTGCTAGAGAGGAAGGCATTAGTGGCTTGTCGCTGGTGGTATGGCATGGGGTGGCTGTGACCATGATCGGCCTTCTGGGAGGTCTCCAGACCTTCGAGCTGAGCCAGGTAGGAGGGGGCATGGGCCACTTCCAGGCGGTAGCGACACACCTGGTTCTTGCCCCTCCACATGTTGTTCTTGGCATGGAGGGTGTCGATCTTCTGCTGGTTTCGAAGCATTGCATTGTCGATATTGTAGCACCGCTGGATATCGGCGGCCAGGCCCCAGTCATCAAGCTTGTTGGCTTTGCTACGGAGGAGCAAGAAATGAGGGGAGGAGGCCCGCATGAGGCAGAGGAACCAGCAGGGGGCCATAAGTGTGGTTTCGTGGACCGCAGTGCGGGGGGAGGCATAGATTTCGGTGACGAAGATCTGTGAGTCATCACCCTGATTGGACATCCCCTGTGCTTTTGTGGGACAGGTGGGATCATGGTGAATCCAGTGGGCCTGCACTTGGAGGTCATCATCAAGGGGGAGGTAGAAGGAAGGAAGTCATCCATTATTTTCCTTGAACCCTTTGGGCATGTCAGGGGTGACGGCATGAGCTGATCGCTCGTACTCATTGATCTTCTTATGAAGCTCCTCAATAGCGGTGGTGTGGGCTTCCTCCCAGACTCAGCAGGTTCGGATGAGGCCTTGCACCATAGTGCGAAGGTGTCCCTTGGTCATGTTCAGGTATCTGCCCAAGATGGCAGCGGTGGTGCGTGGCGAGATGGGTGAGATGAGATTGAGATTTGGGTTGATGTGCTCCTTGTTCCAGTCATTGGTGATGTCGGAGAGGGTTGGAGTTGTGACCGCATCCATGAGGATGTCAGCCACAGTGAGCGGAGAGATAGTTGGGGCGACGGCGTCGACCAGAATGCTGCCTGCGGATGGGGAAGAGGACATGACTGTGGGGTTTTTGTAGAGGAGAGGAGGGATCAAATTGCTGGTTTATAGCAACTGTTCACCATTCTTTTATAGCTTTTCAGAGGGCACTGGAGGTGATAGTCTCAGAGCAGGTCGGGTGCTGCCAGGTAGACTAATGGTTCCCAGGTGTCCCCTGCTGATGACTCTCCCTTCCATTGAATCAGGTATTGTAGCTGGCGATTGCACCTGTGATAGCGATGAGCCAAGATCTGCTCCACCTCGTGGTGTTCTTCTCCCGCGATAAGGTCAGGTGGAGGGGGCACGAAGTTGGGTCTGTGAGTCACTGTTTCTATGTAGGGAAGAAGGAGGGATGTGTGGAAGACATTGTATATGCTCCACGAGGTTGGGAGGGTCAGTTGATAGGACATGGGGTTGACAACGTGTGAGATAATGAAGGGGCCTTGGCACTTGGGGGCAAATTTCAGGGATACATATGGGAGGGTGAGGTTCCTCATGTTGAGCCATACCTTTTGTCCAACCCTGAGCATGGGTTTTGGGGTGCTTAGCCATGTAGCCTGCAGATTGATCACCATTTGGGCTAGGTCTCAGAGGGCCTTGAGGCGCTCCAGACACTTCTCAACAAAGTCATTTGACAATGGGGAGGGGATTAGAGGGGTGATCCATGAGTTGTATCCTAGAAGGGCCTGGTTTGGCATCATTCTCAGGAGGGAGTGTGTCTGAGTGTTGTGTACCAGAGTGGCAAGGGGGAGCCAGTCGCTCCAGTCACCCGGTTGGTATTAGCTACTAGATGGAGGTATTGTTCGACCCACTGGTTCATCCATTCTGAGAGTCCGTCGGTGTGGGGGTGGAAGGCCGTGGATAGGTTCCAGTCGATGGGGAGGTGTTGGGCTAGTGCTTTGGCAAAATGCAATGTGAAACGGGGGTCTCAGTCAGATATAATCTTGGTGGGGAGACTGAACCACTGGTACACATGTCTGAAGTATAACTCTGCTATCCCGGTAGCACCAATTGTGGTCATGCAAGGGAGGAAGAGTGCTGCTCAGGAGCAGCCATGGTCGGCTATGGTGAGGATTGCATCGTACCCTTTACTGTTGGGTAGTTGTGTGATCAGATCTATTGCTACCTGTTGGAAGGGGTTTGTTGCTGGGGGTGTAGGGATGCGATAGAGTGGTACTCTCGTTGTATGGGTGATGGTTTTGTTTTGATGGCATGTTGCACAGCCTCACACGTAGTCTTGGATCCATGATGTCATGGTTGGCCACCAGTATAGGCTTGGACTTGGACGAGGGTCTTGTCTCTGCCAGGGTATCCGGCTGAGGGGTCATCATGATGCAGTTTCAGGATTGTGCGTTTCAGGTCACTGTTTGGGGGGATGACCAAACAGCTCGCCCAGAGCCATGGTCCGTTCAGTGTGACAGGGGGTGTGATTCTGAACGAATCCTTCCATTTTCTGAGAGTCAGGAGGTATTGGAGTTGTGCATCTCTGATTTGAGTGTGAAGCGGATAGTGAATGGTTATTGCTTGAATGAAGAACCATTCGGGGAGCACAGTGACGTTTTGGTTGTCTAGTTCACCTTTGTCTACGTTATTGGGTTGAGATAGCATGTCCACAGGGTGGATCTTGCCTGGGATGTGATGGATCTCCAGGTTGTAGTCTTGTAGCTCGCCGAACCAGCGGGCTACATGGTGGTTGACCTTTTGTGGGTGCTTCCAGTAGGTAAGGTTGGCGTGGTCAGTGAGTAGCTTAATTGGGAAGTGTGAGCCTCCTAGGTGGGGTCTCCAGTGTGCAAGGGCTTTTACCACTGCTAGGAGCTCGTGTTCAAAGATGTCCTAGTTTTGTTTGGCGGGGATGAGAGAGGCGGAGTAGTAGGCTACAGTGTGTAATTTGGGTTTAAGGTTGTTAGTGTGTGAGTCACCCTCTTGTGAGAGGATAGCCCCGACTCCATAGGCAGAAGTATTGGTTTGGAGGGTGAATTGTTTGGTGTAGTCCAGTTGTGTGAGAACAGGGTGTCAGCACATTAGTGTTTTAAGGGTCTCAAAGGTGGACATTTGTGGTTGTCCCCATGTCCATGACTGCGTCTTCTTTGTTAGGTCAATTAGTGGTTGTGCAATGGTCGAGTAATTGGGGATGAAGTATTGATAGAAGCCCGTGAATCCTAAGAAGGCGTGGACTTCCATCACATTTCGGGGTGGGGACCAGTTGGCAACCCCTTTGAGTTTGGCTGGGTCCATGTGTACCATATTGTTCTCTAATATGACCCCGAGGAATTCAACACGTGGTTGTTCAAAGATGCATTTCTCTAGTTTCAGGTAGAGGTTGTGTGCTTCTAGTTTGTTTAGGATGTGGTGTACATATATCTGGTGTAGAGTGGGGTTGTTCTTGGTTGCAATCAGTATATCGTCCATGTAGACAGTGAGCCAACCAGCCATAATTTCTTTGGCAAAGATGGTGTTCATCATCATTTGGAAGGTGGCTGGGGAGTTTGTCAGGCTGAAGAACATGACAGTGGGTTCAAATAGGCCTTTGTTGGTGATGAACACCGCTTTCCACTTGTCTCCCTTCTTGATCCATACATTGTTATACCCCCAGCATATGTCGAATTTTGAGAATAGGGAGGTCCCTCAGGCTTGGTTGATCAGCTGAGGGATTAGCGGGAGGGGGTAGTAGTTGTGGATGGTCCTTTTATTTAGTCGGCAATAGTCTTGGACTGGGTGTAGGCATCTGTCTTTCTTCTTAATGAAGAAGAAAGGGGCGGCGTAGGGGCTTTTGGATGGGTGGATGTACACTTTCTGTTGATGTTCCTGGATGAATTTGCAGAGCTCCACTTGTTCTGTCTGGGTTAGTGGGTAGATCTTTCTGGGGAGTGTCGAGGGGGCTCCAGGTTTGAGTTTGATGGTGTGGTCCCATATCCTCAACTCTGGGAAGCAGTGGGCTGCTTCCTCACTGAATACCTTCAAGTGGCGCCGGTATTCACGTGGGAGGGGTTGGGATGGCAGTAATGTCTGCTCTGCTAGCTTAGAAGCTAGTGTTTGTCTGTGGTCCACTGCAGGGATCATTACTTGAGCTATCAACAGTTGGTCATGTCTCGCAGGGGTAATCTTCCTTGAGAGGAATTGGATTCACGCTGCATCATCGGTCCTTGTGACAATTGGCAGGTTAGTCACGTCGATCTATCCCTTGGCCCAGTCTATTTTTGGGTGAAAGGCTGCGAACCAAGGATAGCTGAGGATGATCTTGTTCATACCCAGGTTTGAGAGGAAGAACCTCATTCGAACGTGGCGCGTCCCAGTTTGCATTTTTAAATCTGTGTAGTATTTAAGCAAGCCCAACTTATTCAAGGTGCCATCCACATTGAATAGGTTTCTTGGCCTTGACATCGTTGAGATCAGTAGGCCAGCCCACTTTGCATATTCTAAGCTCATGAAGTTCTCCATGGCCCCTGTGTCCAGCAGTGCCAGGGTTTTGGCTCTTTTTTGCGATGAGTGCAAGAAAAGTTGTACTGTCATTGATTTCCTATTAGACAGAAATACATTGTCACTACTACTAGCCCTAATCAAAGCCAAGTTGATTAGGCTGATTGAAAATCCTGTGTCAGTAAGGATAGGGTGGTGGAGAGTTTGAGACAGTCCTCAGAGGAGAGGGCGTGCAGATGAGCAGTCAGCTCTTTGATCAAGGGGGTTGTCGATGCTTGGGAGAGTGGGGCCTGCGATATCGAATTGTCCAGGACCATTGTCATTGAGTCCAAGTTGTCCCAGATTGCCGCGTTGGCTTGTTTCGCCAGTCATTGGCGACAATTGTGAGTGAAGTGTCTGGGTTTGCCACACTTGAAGCACAACTGATTGTTGTTGTGCCGTGGCTGCTGAGGGGTTGTGGCCACATTCATGTATCCGCCACCTCATCTGTAGCGGTTGGGAGCGCGGGGGTGATCAAGGTCCATTGGGACCGGCACGTTGGCCATGGTATGAGGGGCAGTCATGGAGTTATATTGGTTCGCTGGTCATTGCTGTTGTTGTTGTTGCGCTTGTCTCTGTCGCCAGTTCTGACCGAATGCTGGTCACTGCAGGGGTGGTGGCCTTGGTTGCCAATTTCCGCAGTTTGGCTGGAAGTGAGGTGGGGGTCCAGTCTGTCCCGCGATAGCTTCTATTAGTTGGTTGGCTCAGGTGAGTTTGATGGTTTTCTGCTTGAGTGCTTCATAGTGGGTTGTGGCTACACTGGATTTGAGGACATCTCGGAGTATGTTTGCTGGAAGTCCATTAAGGAAGAGGTGCATCACTGCTTGGTCACCATTGCGGTATCTGGCCATGCATGCAAGGGTCTCGAATTCCGAGATGTATGTTGTTACGATCCACTGGAATGGACCCCGCTTTTTTCCTCTCCCCTTTCTTTCTTTCGTTCTCATGTGACCAATGACCCCATGACAGACTAGGCCTGTGACTCATACCGATTGACTCATGTATTGTGCAGTACAATTGATACTCAAGTACCACGTTTCATATCCATCACCCCCTTTGCTTACAACCTATGATTGATGTACGTAACACCTCGTTTCACCTTTAGACTTGTCTCTAACGTTCCCCAGACTCATCCCGTAGTTCCCCTGCCTTGTGCACGGACCACGCCTCTTTACTATAAAAAGACCCCTACGATAGACAGTTAGGCCTTAAGCCTGACTGTGACACCGACCCCCAGCTGTGTGGGATACTAGACGGCGTACCTGCTAGTAGTCGAATTAGACCGTGGACACACCGCATTTACTTGCATTGTCAGATAGAGCAGCACTAGTGTGCGTCAGGCTCTCGAACCAAGTCTTGGACCGCTATCCAAGTAAGAACCGCTGAGTAGGGAGACCAGCCCCCGAATGTAGAGCATGCTTAAGCACCTGAACACCGAACTGCCAACGTCTGGCCTTTATGCACCGCAGGGCGTAACATAAGTCAGGCTTTCACATCTGACACGCTGGCAGCTCTACCGCTTTCTCTAGCACCGAATCTCAACACCTACGTACCCGCACCCAAGAGAAAACAAGATGACCTACCCTGCAGCATACAAGGGGAAGCTCTCTGGATCAGAGACGTCACTCAACTTGGATACTGGGTCAAGCACGAGAGCAAGTGGTACCCCGTTGAACTTTACAACTATACACACACCGATGAACAACAGAGGATCCACACCGGACACGTGTGGTTTATCCTATTAGAAGACGAAAATGACAGTACTTGGCATACCAGAGGAGCCAACATGGTCAATATTACAAACAACCTAGGACTAGGGTGGTGGGATGTAGTGGATCCCAACCACCAGATGGGGCAGCACGTTATCACTGCACCAGAACCGGCACAGATATCGGCAGCCCCCTCAGTGGGACCAGTGCCAATGGACACGATAGCGGCCACGATGGTCGCACCAGCACAGTCAGCCCAAAGTAACAGGCAAAGCAAGGGAGGACTCATTGGCCTCCCACCCCCGATCTTTGATGGCAATAGAGCCAAGTCCAACCTATTCCTGGACAAATTCCTGGGATATGAACTCCTAACGGAGAAAGCAGAACCTTCCAGGTCCCATACTTAAAGATGGCCTTGTGCCTGTCCTACCTCGTCAGACCTAACGTAGACGCATGGGCTAACGCCAAGAGGCGCTGGCTCAGGGACCAAGTCAAGGTCCATGGAGTACCCCAGAGTAGCGACATGCTATGGGACTCATTCGAACACGACTTCAGGGTGGCGTATATCGATTCAGACGCCAAGTTGAACGCCCTACAGAAATTCCAAGAACTAAAGATGATTGGAGGGGACATCGACTCCTACATCGCCACTTTCGACTGACTCCGAGAGGAGTCCAGCTACAGAGAGGACAACCTCGGAGCGATCGTAAAATTCAGGGAGGGACTCCCACCGAAACTCCTCCAAGAGATCATCGCGCACAACGTACCAGCCCCTACCACCATGAACGCATGGAAGAAGAAAGCCAGAGAACAACAAACAGTGTACAAAGAACTCAGGAACGTCACCACAAAGAAACCATTCCCTGTGCAACAACTAGCCCAATATCTAGGGCTACGAAATTACCAGCCGACACAGTGACCAGCATACGGGCCGAAACCTAACCAAGGAAGAACCCCCCAGACAACCAGTCAAGTCGTCCCCATGGATGTGGACGCAGGAAACATGGGCAGAAGGTTCGGACCAGGGCAATGGAGCCCAGAAAGGCAGGACCTCTACCAGAAAGGCGCATGCTTCATTTGCAAAGCGCAAGGGCACATCAGTCATGATTGCCCCCAGAAACCAAAGAAACCGTACCAAGGGCAGCCGAGTCGCGCCCGCGTCACAGAGGTCGCCAAGCCAAAAGTAACCATCAGTAACGACGAAGCCCTGAAACAGATTGGAGGACTGGAGGGCGTCCTCAAAATGTTGCCAAACGAATCCAAAGCGGTAAAAATCCGCGCGATCAGCGTGCTGCAGGATTTTTACCAGGCCCAAAACTAGCTGCTGTAGTTAGGGCTCTAAAGATATGGACAATGTACATAAACAAGCACAACTCAATCAAGTTGCCATTTTCACTGTACACGTATTGAGGAAAGGCAGAAGAAACAGCGCTTGTCAACAGCGGTGCAACAGAAAACTTCGTGGATTACAAAACTGTGGCTAGGCTACGCCTCGGAACCAAGAAGTTAGGACAAGTACGTCCCATCATTAATATAGACGGGACATCGAACCAGGCAGGGGACATCATGCACTACTGCAACCTCCTGGTGACCAGAGGACAGCAAACCAGACGAGAAAGATTTTTCATCACAAACCTAGGAAAGGACTGATTTATCTTCGGATACCCCTGGTTACGAACATTCAACCCCGAAATTGACTGGACAACAGGGATTGTAAAAGGTCCAGAGACACGAATGGAAACCTTACTCAAAGGTAACCTAACCAGAAAGGAACAACTAGCTGAAGCAACGAGAGTGGCGGCCGGCCAGCTCGAAGAAGACGACGAACTGTACGTCGCCATCAGAACAATCAAATCAGAACCGATCAAAGTCAACAAAGCGACCATCGCCCAGCAAATGGCAGAAAAGGCTTATGACGCCGGAAAGGTCAATACGGAACAAACAGTCCCTGTGGTTTTCAAGCGACATTGGAAAGTATTCTCGGAACAGGAAGCCCGTCAACTACCACCACGCCACAAATGGGATCACAAGATCGAACTGAAACCGGACGCACCTGACGTAATCAACAGCAAGGTCTACCCGCTGTCAAAAGACGAACAGAAGGTACTTGACGAATACATCACGGACAACTTGGATAAAGGCTACATCATGGCATCGGCATCTCCCTACAGCTCCCTGACCTTCACAGTCAAAAAGAAGGACAGAATGCTCCGAATTGTACACAACTACCGAAAACTAAACGAATATACTGTAATGGACGTTACACCACTCCCCCGCATACAGTCAATCCTGGAAGAACTGAGAGGCAAGACATTGTTCAGTAAGTTCGACATCAGAGCCGGATATAACAACATCCAGATCACCGAAGGAGATGAGTACAAAACCGGATTCAAGACTAACAAAGGACTGTTCGAATGGGTGGTAATGCCCTTCGGATTATGCAACGCACCTGGCACGTTCACCTGCATGGGGAACGATGTATTACGACCCCTCTATGCAAAATACCCTGGGAAATTTCGGCATTACATGGACGACTGCATCGTCATGACCGGAACCGGAGAACGGGAACTCCACGTCAAAATCTGTCACGATTTCTTTGAAATACTGGAACAACACAACCTATTCCTGAAACCAGCAAAATGTGAGTTCTTCCAAACGGCCATTGACTACCTAGGAATCAGGGTAGAAGGTGGAGAACTAATGATTGACCCCGCAAAGATTGCCGGCATCAAAGAATGGCCGACCACCCTCAAAACCGTCAAGGAAGTAAGAAGCACCCTCGGACTCCTCAGATATCACAGACCATGGATTCCCAACTTCGCTCGGATCGCCAAACCACTCACGGACCTGCTACAAAAAGGTAAAGAATTTGCATGGGACACCGCCTGTGAAACGGCAGTAAGGAAGCTGATTGGGCTGGTTACGTCCGAACCGGTCCTAATACCACCAGACCCAGACCAGCAATTCATCCTATACGTAGACGCGTCCCAATTTGCAAGCGGAGCTATCTTGTACCAGGCCGACAAGGAACAGACAAACAAACGAGGAGACCCCTTACTCAGACCCATCGGATTCCACTCCCAGACGTTCACAAAAACGGAACAGAACTACCCAATTTATGACCGAGAACTACTCGCGGTCATAAGAGGCCTATGAACCTGGCGACACCTACTAAGGAATACGGTAACACCGGTACTAGTTATCACCGACCATACCAACCTGCAGTACTACCGAGAACCACACAAACTGGGCCTGCGAGTCAATGGGTACGTCACCGAACTCACAGACTTCAACATCTAACTAGTGTATAAACCCGGAGCTACCAACCGCGCTGATGCCCTATCAAGACGACCCAACCTCGTACCAGATACAGATGACTACCCACTTCTCATCACGTTACCTGAACACCTGTTTGTACCCCCAGACGCCCCGACACGAAACTACGACACAACCAGACAAAAAGATACCATCGAAGACAGCGACTCCGGCTACAAGTCAAACGAAATGGAACTGGTGGACCACGGCATCCCCATTCTCAAGGCAAGAGCCGCGACACTACTCAACAGATCAGAATTATCCGCCAAGTATCTAGACGACAAAATCATGCATGACCAGGAAACGCAGCGAGCCACCATCCAACGATGGCGGCTCGGCCACTCACTCACAAAGAACGGACAACTATGGACCAAGAACGGTGCACTCGTTGTTGTGGGAAACAACGACGTTAAGAGGGGGGTAATTTCCCTTTTTCACGACACTTCAACAGCAGGACACCCCGGAATCACCAAGACACTGCTCATGATGGCCAAATATTACTGGTGGCCAGGCATGAAAGAATTCGTCACGAACTACGTCAAAGGGTGCGCAATGTGTCAAATGACTAAGGTAAACACCCATCCAAGCAGACCCGCCCTCTTCCCAATCACCACCGAACCAAACTCTCTCCCATTTCAAACAATTGCAGTCAACTTCATCGTCAAATTGCCAATCTCGGATGGATACGACTCGATATTGACAATTACAGACCACGACTGTTCTAAAGCAGCCATATTTTTACCCTGCAACGAGTCCATCGACGCCCCCGGAGTAGCAGAACTGTACGCAAGACAGGTGTCCCCGCATTACGGCATTCCCTGCAAGATCATCTCCGACAGAGACCCCAGGTTCGCCGCCAACTTACCATGGAACTATGCAAAACGCTCAGGATCAAGCAAAACATCTCCTCAGCATACCACCCACAGACGGACGGACAAAGTGAACACACCAATCAAAGCCTGGAGCAATACCTACGAGCCTTCTGTGGAAACAACCGAGGCGAGTGGGCAAGATGGCCACCAATTGCGCAGTACACAAAGAACTCTTGGCCGCACGCAACCACGAAGAAAACCCCCTATGACATGATATTAGGATACACCCTGACCGCACACCAACCGATCAGAGAAACAGACATACCGACACTCAACAAACAAATTGACCATGTTCGGTCAGCCTGCAAGCAGGCCCAAGAGGCCATGAGTAAAGCGCAAGAAGGGCTGATCAAAGCAACCAAGTTCAAAGGATACGAAGAAGGAGAAAAGGTCTGGCTAGAAGGAATGAACATCAAGAGACCTTATGACTCCCCAAAACTCTCCCCAAGGCGATACGGACCTTTCGAGGTAGTCGCCAAGATATCCCTGGTGGCGTACAAACTCCGCCTCCCTGAAACATGGCAGATTCATGACATGTTTCACGCGTCACTTCTCATGCCCTTCACGGAGACCGAAGAGCATGGACGCAATTTAATCGAACCACCACTGGATGAAATAGAAGGCGAAGAAGAATGGGAAGTAGAACAGATCCTCGGAAAGCGACATCACAGCTGAGGAAGAAATTTGCAGTATCTCGTAAGGTGGAAGGGATACGCCCCTGTGCACGATCAATGGATTGACAGATCCGACATGAACACATCAGAACTCATTGATGCATACGAAACACGACAAACGGAGTGCCCGTGTCAAGAATCGCTGATGCTTGACTCTTGATAGAGTTTGCAGTAGCGTCTCACCTGTTCAGGAGTGCTGATTGATATAGCTCAATCACTAAGCTTCGAAATTCCTTGGAGGTTATCCAAGGGGAACGAGAGTTGTTTAGACGATGAGAAGGGTCACTCCGATAGGTGAGATGATAGTCAGCAAGACCAGTGTTTGATTAAGTCGAGCTTGGCTCGACTCTACAACTGCTGAAGGGTTTAAATACAAGTCTGCTACTTAGGGATTTGTAAGTAACAAGTACGATCAATAAGCAGTCTTCTCAGGCCTGTCAGCTCTTCCTAAGTATCAGTAAGCTATGATATCATAGAGTGCGTTTTTGGACTTTTGGAACAATAACATGGGAACAGTCAGTCATCCGATCAGTAAGCATATCAGTATCAGACCACAATAAGTCCCACAGAATGTCAGGATAAAGGCACCACACATCAGAACAATAGTGAGTCTAGGCATGCCACTTGCATCCAGACTTCTTGCAGAAGGCCCAGTGCATGCAGGCGTGTTTGGGGATGGGAATAGGTGTGGATCGAAAGGAGGGGGATGAGTTCCGAGACCAGGAGGTGTGGCTTGCCCTGTAGATTGAGGTAAGTCCATAACATCATCTCCTCTTTAAGGTCGAGCTTTCCACAGCTCTCAGTCACCTCGATCTTGGGCCTCCCAGTCAATGTAATCGTTATAGTCTTCTCCTCCTTCGAGGTGGTAATCCTTCTCTGCCTCTGCCTTCTCCTGGTCCTCCCTCTCCTTCCTTTCTTTCTCTCGTTGTTTCGCGCGAAAGAGCCCTACGATGACTCCCATGTGTGTGAGGGGGTAGGCGTCTTGTGCGTATTTCCGGGTGCAGTTCCAGACCTCCTGACACATGGTCAGGTATTCATCGGTCATGGGGAATTTATCCTGAGATAGGATGTGAGGGCTGAGTCCGGGGCTCTCATTAGGGGTAAGAGCTGGAGTTCCTCGCCCTTTCCCTTTGCATGCAGCAGAGGATGCCACCATGCGACGTAGGGTTGACTGCCCTCTCCCCCTTTTCGGTCCCTTGGATCTAGTAGGCAAGTGAGGGCTGGAGGCATCTTGACTTCCCTCTCCAGGAAGCTGGATACGGACTCCTTGGATGGTCTCCACCGATCCATCGGCAGATGGATTGGTGGGAGCGGCAGGAAAGGGCTGTAAGGTTTTTTGGATGTGGTCTCGACTTTCCTGCTCCGCTGTTTCCACCGCTTTGCGTTGGAGGTAGGCGTAAGGGCATCGAGGTACCTTGCCAATGTGTTGGGGCAAGATTGCGCAGAGCCCTCCAGGTCGACACCTGTTGTGAGGGTCATGGCATTGATCCTCTGTATGACCCGCCCCAAGGCCATGATAATGGCAGTTCTCGAGGACCTTTGGCGTGTGGGGCAAATGGTACTTCTGTCCCATCCCCATGCTCATCAGCCAATCTCCCCCTTCTCCTGGAGAGATCAACGCTTTTGGGTCTCTGTTGTCGTAGGCTTCCCTGATCCTCTCCAGGGTTTGGGCTTCGGTGAGGTACCTTTTGGCCTCCCGGATTTCTGACTCAACGTTCTGCCTCTTTTGGTCGAGTTCAACCCACTTGTTAGTGAGTGTCTGTGCTTCCTTGCTGAGCTGCTCTTGCTCTAGATCGAGATACTTTTTCTCGATTGCTGAAGCTTGGAGGCGGTACATCTCTGCAAAGACTCCATTATCATTGATCAGTTCTGCCCCTCTGATCAGTGATCGGTCTCGGAAATAATACTCTGGTTGGAACTTCTCTAGGTCTTCTTCCTTGCACTCCCAAGGAAAGATCCTTCGGCTGGGAGCAGGGTGGAGGCTTTCCCCGTACTCTGGTTTTCCCTTCCCCATGGTGCTGAACACCTTGGGACCTCCGTTCTGGATCAGGAACTTCTGGTATTTTGCTCCCTTCCATTTATATATTTCTTCTTGTAGCACTTCTGTTTTGGTGAAACTGCGACTCGGGTTCCACCTGACCCACCCCTCTCCTGGGTGGTCGTCTTCTTCTTGGTCCCCTTCATGACCAACCAGTTCAGGTGTGGCTTGCTGGCTGGTGGTGGTGTGTGGCGAAGCTGGGGTAGGGGTGATTTCTTCCTCCAGGGATCGGCTGGTACTGGCAGGTGTCCGAGGTGGGAGACCAGTCTGCCCCTCTGTGAGGGTTGCGCCAGCTCCTCTTGCCCCTTCATCAGGGGATTCGGAGGCAGGCTGGACAGGTTCTTGGAACCCCAAAGCTTCACCTCCGGCACTGCTACCTTCCCAATGCCCGATGATCCTTCGTGTACTTGGGTGATTCCAAGCCCTGGCGGTACCTGGAGTTCTTCGACACTAGGGATGCTTCCTTCCCTGCTTGTAGACACATCCTCCCTCCGAGGGGGAACTCAGAGGATCTCAGGTGTGTTGGGACGGGTGGAGACTACTGAGATGTGTGAGGGAGTGGGTGAAGGGGTTGCAGGCATGTGGGCTAGTATGAGTTGGAAGAAGGCTTGGGTGAGAGCTGCGATAGAATGATGGCCTCCTCGTTGTTCATTGATCCTTCCTTTTGTACCCTTGCTGTTCTTATAGCCGTGGGATGTTCCTCGTGATTTTTTTGATCAATTGTTTGGCGAAGATGTCTTTTTTGTCTTGCCAAGTATTCTCCGCTTCGGGATATCCCTTCCACTTTAAGAGATATTGCAGTTTCTTCATCCTCCCATATCTTCGAGAATCTAGTACCTTTTCGACTTCCCATTCTTCTTGTCCTTCGACTAAGTCTGGTAGTTGCCCTTCGTAGTTGGGTCCGTGCTCCTCCGTTTCCTTGTATGGTGTTAGCAGACTTGCGTGAAACACGTTGTGAATCTTCCATTGTTCTGGAAGGTTCAATCGATAAGCCACAGGGCTTATGGCTTCTGTGATTTCGAAGGGGCCATATCGTTTAGGTCTCAACTTGGTAGTTGGGTGGGTCGTGTGGATGTTCTTTGCTTCTAGCCACACCTTCTCGTCCTTCTGATATTCCTTGAACTTTGTGTCTTTCTTCCACAATGATTGCGCCCTCTTCATCGCTTCTTGCGCCTCTCACCTTGCTTCCTTTATCCTCGTGTTGTACCATTCTATTCTGGGCATTTCACTTGGGCGCTCCGGCTGATGCGCCCTTGGCACATACCCCATCCATAGGTCATAAGGGGTTTTTCCCGTCGTGGCTGATACTCGTGCATTCAGCATGTACTGCACGACTGGGAGGTGGTCTGCCCAGTTTGTTTGTTGGTAGTTGCAAAAGATTCGCAAAATGTCTTCGACATTCTGATTCGTCCTTTCTGATTGTCCATCTGTTTGGGGATGGTAGGCACTGCTGATGTTTCGCTCTATCTCCAGTTGGGAACAAACTTCCTTTGCGAAGTTACTGGTGAACCTTGTATCCCGGTCTGAGATAATTTTGCTGGGTATTCCTATGAAGGGAAATACTCGATTTTTGTATTCCTTCGCCAGCTCTTCCGCATTCATGGTTTCTCGACATGGTATCAGGATGATGCCCTTTGTACAATCGTGATTGGTGATGGTCAGGATTGCATCGTACCCATTTGAAGTGGGAAGTTTGACTATGAAATCCATCGCCACTGTCTGGAAGGGGTGTGCATCAGGTTCTGGATCGATTGGGTATAGTCCAGGGGTGTTCCTGTGGTGTATAACTTTATTTGAATGGCACGTTGCACATCCCTTTATGTATCCTTCGATGAATTTGCACATTTCTGGCCACCAGTAATATCATCGGAGATCTTGATGAGCTTTAGCTCGTCCAGGGTGTCCAGCTGTGGGCCCATCGTGGTAGATCTCCAGCAAGCTCTTCTGGATCTGTTCTGGTCTTGGCACTACTATGGCTTGTTGGTGCCAATAGTATCCCTTTCTCTTTTGGATACTGTACTTTGTTTCCCATTCTCGAAGGATTGTGGTGTTCTCCTCTCGTTTGTGTTGTTTCTGGACTTCCTCCTCGACTGCCATTGGTCTGATGAGTTTGATGAACAAGTGGTCCGGAAGGGGTATCGCCTTGATTTCTTCCCCTTCTGATGGTATGTGATCCGATCTTCTTGACAAGGCATCTGCAATGGCATTTCTTTTCCCAGGTAGATGGCAGATGTCGAAATCAAACCTTGCTAGAAAGGTTATATATCTGGCCACCTTGCTGGAGAGTTTTTGCGCCTCCCTATGTTTGGTTAGGTTGGCATGATCAGTGTAAACTTTGACTCGATGTGGGGAACCTTCCAGAAGATATCTCCAGAATTTGAATGCTCTGATAAGGGCCAGGAATTCTCGATCATAGACATCATAATTCCTTTCGGCTTGATTGAGGGCTTCCGAATGGTATCCCACTTCCACTCGCTTCCCTGCTTCGTCTCTTTGAATGAGCACTGCCCCTGTCGCGTAGTCTGAGGCATCGATCTCCATTTGAAAGGTTTATCGGGGTTGGGGTGACTTATTTGAGGATCAGCTTCGATCTTCTTGATCAAATTGTCCAAGGCATCCTCCACTTCTTTGGTCCACTTGAACTTCTGTCCTTTCTTGATGGTGGCAAAGATGGGCCTGGCCATGTGAGCGAAATTTGGTATGAACCTTCTTTGATATTGTAGGACTCCCATGGTCCGCTGGACGTCTACCTTGCTTTGGAGAACTCGGGGCCACCTGCTGATCCCATCCCATTTGGCTGGGTCCACCCTCATCTTTCCTGCTTCGACTAAGATTCCTAGGAATTCCATTTGTGTTTGTTCCCATTGACACTTTGCCGGTCGCAAATGATACTGATGTTTGGCCATCAGTTCAAGTAATTCGTGTGTGCATTGCTTATGTCCTTCCCTTCCTTTAGGCATCTTCTTGCTGGCTATGAAGAAGTTGTCCATATAACTCCCAGCTGAAGTGTCCATGTGATCGAGCCACTTGTCTCTCCATGGCCTGAAGTCGCGCCACATCAACTGCGTCCATTGAGCTGGGGCGTTTTTCATCCCGAAGTACAGCACCTTAGGTTGATACGTTCCTAATGGTGTTTTGAAAGCTGCTTTCTGTCGGTCTCCTTCTTCGATAGGAATATTATTGTACCCCCATCTGATGTCGAACTTTGAGAAGATTTCTTTCCCTTCCATCTGTTGCAAAAGGCAGTCAATTCGAGGTAAGGGGCCATTGTCCCTTTTTGTCCATTGATTGAGTTTTCGATAATCGATGATGAGTCATTTATCGGCACTATTCTTCTTGTTTACGAAGAATACCGGAGAGGTATAGGGCGAGGCTGATTCCTCAATAAACCCTTTTTCTAGCTCTTCTGCAAGGAACTTCTTCAATGTCTCCGTTTCCGGTTTAGTCAAGGGGTAGACTTTGCAGTCCAACTGTTCTGGCGCTCCTGGTAGTAACTCCACTGTGGCATTTGGGTTTCGATCAGGAGGAAATCTTCTGGCTGCTTCCTCTGAAAAGACTTCCCTGTACTTTTGGTATTCTTTTGGCACCTCGTGCAATTGTATGGCTCCCTTCTGATGGTATTGTTTGGCCATTTCCTGGGATATGGTTGTCCTTCTGACGTAGATGGCTTCGCCCTCCTTAGGCTTGCCCAGACTCTTAATGGCCTTGATTTGCCACCCGGTGACCATGCGGTCTAGGTGTTTGTACATGCTGCTTTGGATTTTGACCGTGCCTCCAGGCAGCTTCCCTTTCCTCCAGTCTACTCTTGGGTTAAAGGTTCGAAGGAATGGATATCCCAGTATTAGATGGTCCTTCCCCAAGTTCGTGATATAAAACTCTTGGAGGTCTTCTTGGTCGTTGTAGGAGATCCTCAGGCAACAGTAATGAGTCATTTCTCCTTGTTTGTTTTCTGTTCCATCGACGTTATAGACTTTGATTGGTTTGACTAGAGGTCGCTTCCCAACCTTCATCCTTTTCCAGGTAGTTTCGTCAATGAAATTCTCCGTAGCTCCGCTATCCAGCAGAGCTATTTCTTCAGCCTTCACATGAGCAGTTTGAAAGGAAAATGGTACATTCATGGAAGTGAGTCGTTTAATGTACATTTCTTGTTCTTCTCTGCTCATGCTAGTATTCCTAAGCCAGGCCGTTGGCTTGGAATTCCTCAAAAACCCTCGCTGATTAGTTTGTCGAACAGCTCCTCCTTTTCTTCAATGGTTAGGGCATTGATGTGTGCCATTAGCCCTCCTTTCCCTTTGATTGACCCGACCTTTGTGGATGCTTGGGACATTACTTCATCCTTGTCATCTTCCGCGGTAGACTCTTCTTCTTCAGCCTCCATGACTTTGGCTGAGGGTTTCTTCCCAGGTGTCGTCTTTCTATCTGGGCAATTTCTGGACATGTGTCCTTGCTTCCTGCATCTGAAGCAATGCCCTTCACTCATGAGCTTCTTTCACTCTTCAGAAGTGAGCTGTTGGAACCTTCCTCCTATTTGTGGGGGTTGGCCCTTGGGCTTAGTATCGATGACATCTACGTCCATAGCATCTGGGTCTCTAGGGGCTTTCTTTGGGATGGGGTGATCCTTGAAGAACTGTTGGAACATGCTCTCTCAGACAGTGAGTCCGCCCCTTCCAAACCCTCCAGCTTCTTGCTTGATCCTTTTGGCCTTGACAACCTCCTTCCTGGCGGCCTCTTGCCACCCTTCGGGGTCGTCATCTGCTGGACAGTTGTCCTTCCTTAAAATCACAGTGGCTAGCCAAGATTTCAGCCCCATTCTGAACGCTCGAACTGTCCCTTGATGGTTCCTGTCCCATCCTAGTTCGGTGATAAGGGCATTGAAGGTGGAAATGTATTCGTGTAGGGGCATGTCCTTCTTCATGCTCAATGCTGATAGTTTAAATTGAGCATCTTCGAGCAGGCTGTCATCCTTCCAAGTGCTGATGAAGTCATTCTTGAACCATATCCAATGCTGGTCATTATCCGCATTCATTCCTCCGGTTACTCTGTCGTTGGCAGCGCGGATTTGGGCTTTGGTCCACTCTCGAACCCTATCCCCCCTGATGTAGGTTATGGCCAACGCCACTCAGCTCAGGGGTCGGGCCATTACTCTCTTGTGTGAATTGATCCAGGCCCAGACTGTGAAGTCATACATGAATGACTCTGCATTTTTTCTGTTTCCATCGAAGATATCTGGTGGGTGTCCATCCAATCCTCCTCCTCCTTGGGCTGCTTGTTGCATCGCAGCGGCCATTGGTTGGAGGGCTGGGGGGCCGCCTCCTCCTCCTGGAGGACCACCTCCTCCCCCTGGAGGGTTTCCTCCTCCTCCTCCCCCACCTCCACTTCCATGCGCTGGGTCTGGTACTGGGATAGGGGCAAAGGTGGTTTGGATGGAAGATCCTTCCTGTAGGCTCTGGAAGGTGACGTCTTCAGTTCTTTCTTTGGTAGAGGTCATTGTAGCCATCATGAGCTGATCGATGGCTTCGTTCAACCTTTGTTGTGGGCTAATGTCGATTGTCTTTAGTTGCCTAGTGATGGTTTCTACTTCTGGTAACAGCTGTGTTTCAACGTGAAGGCTGTATTCACTTCTGTCCACTCCGTGTCTTTGCAGTATTGGAGTTCTTTCTCTTGAAGACTCTGATTGTTTGTCAGTATTCGTGTCTTCTTCTGAAGAAGTATCTCTTTTCCTGGCTTCTTCGGTCTGGTAGGGTTCGGCCAATGTCCCTAAACCTTGTTTGTTCGGGTTCTCTATAAGATCTCTTTTGGTCGTCCAAAATGTTCTTTCCTCTGGACTCCAGTAAGTGTAATACCACTGGTTGTTGATATATTCCACTGGTACCCAGACTCCTCCTATTCCTAGGATGGTGTAGGATGATTGGGCGAAGTCCTGTCTTATCAACCAAAGGGCGATTCCTCTGAGTTCTAGGGGTAGGTTGTCTGCCCCTCTATTCTGGAAGTCTGCTGCTTCTTTGGGGTCTTCTGGAAAGCTTACGACTATTGAATCTCATAGCTCCTCCTTCTGTTTCCCCTGGAGTTTTTCTCGCAGCGCCTTTGTCTTGACTGGCTATTTAAAGCTTGACTTATGTCAAGAATCGCTGACGCTCGACTCTTGATAGAGTTTGCAGTAGCGTCTCACCTGTTCAGGAGTGCTGATTGATATAACTCAATCACTAAGCTTCGTAGTTCCTTGGATATTATCCAAGGGTAGCGAGAGTTGGTTAGAAGATGAGAGGGGTCACTCCAATAGGTGAGATGATAGTCAGCAAGACTAATGTTTTGATTAAGTCAAGCTTGGCTCAACTCTACAACCACAGAAGGGTTTAAATACAAGTTCACTACTTAGAGATTTGTAAGTAGTGCGTACGATCAATAAGCAGTCTTCCCAGGCCTGTCAGCTCTCCCTAAGTATCAGTAAGCTATCAGTGAGCTATGATATCATAGAGTGCATTTTTGGATCTTGGAACAATAACATGGGAACAATCAGTCATCCAATCAGTAAGCATCCAGTCATCGGATCAGTAAGCACAATAGTATCAGGCAGCAATAAGTCCCACAGAACGTCACAAGAAAGGCACTGCATATCAGAACAATAGTGAGTCTAGGCATGCCACCGGCATCCAGACTTCTTGCAAAATGCCCAGTGGAGGCAAGCATGTTTGGGGATGGGAATGGGCTTGGATTGGAAGGAGGAGGGATGGTTGGGGAGTGTAGGGGGTGTGATTTGCCCTGGGGATTGAGGTAAGTCCATAACAATCCCTCTAGCCAACTTTATAGACGCCTCACTGATTTAAACTGGTGGCTACAAGTTGATCGCACAGAGAACGCATCACACGCGGAATACCCTCTCCCCTTGTAACGCTGTCCGCATGTGCTAGAACTGCGCAGATGTGGCATCAATGCTCGGACGAGGACGACACACAGGCAGCTGTAAAGCGCCGGGCGACCCAAGCTACACAACTGACCAAGCATCTGCCTGACTCTTGCCCAATCAGCTTCCTGGCTCGATTACTCGCGCTCGTCACACATCGAAGCTAAGTGTAACACAATGATGGCTGGTTACGGCAATGGGGGGGAAAGTTGTTGCATAAGAGATTCACATGCATTTTTTAGACTACAGAACTGCGAGCATGTACATGACCTGGAAGTCCTACATGGGGCTTCTGCAGCCCCGTGGTCGCTCCCTTCCCCACTTCACTCAACCTTATGAGGGCCATGCCAGGCCCAAGGTAGGTGACGTGCAAGGGGGAGGGGAAGGCCGCAAGTGGACAATAAATGGATTTCAAAAAAAGGCGACAAATTAATTATGACAATATGGTGACTGGCACCCAAACCCATGGACATCAACAAAACTATGCTTGCTCAGCAAATGGCGGAAAAAGCGTACGACGCCAGCAAAGTAAACATGGAAGAAACCATCCCCGCGGTCTTCAAGCGACATTGGAGAATATTTTCAGAAGAACAGGCAAGGCAGTTACCACCGCATTGACCATGGGACCACCAGATCAATCTAAAGCTGAACGCCCCAGACGTAATCAACAGCAAGGTCTACCCGCTCTCAAAGGAGGAACAAAAGCTCCTAAATGAGTATCTAGATGATAACCTGGACAAAGGATACATTGTTGCATCATCATCTTGCTACGGATCTCCCACCTTCACGGTCAAAAAGAAGGATGGAACCCATCAGATCGTACATGACTATAGGAAGCTCAATGAATACACGATCATGGATGTCACCCCACTCCCCAGTATTAAGTCAATCTTGGAGGATCTCCGAGGGAAGACACTATTCAGCAAATTCAACATCTGCGCCGGCTACAATAACATTCATATCAGACCTGAAGATACACATAAAACAGGTTTCAAAACGAGCTGTGGACTATACAAATGGATCGTCATGCCCTTTGGACTCTGTAATGCCCCAGCAACCTTCACCAGACTAGGGAATGATGTCCTCCAGCCTATGTACACCAAGTTCCCAGGAAACATCTGACACTACATGGATGACTGCATCATAATGACAGGCAAAGGCGAAGAAGACACCCACATCGCCACCTGCCATTATCGATTTGAAATCTTCGCATGACACTTGCTGTTCCTGAAACTGGCCAAGTGCGAATTCTTTAGGAAGGAAATAGACTACCTCAGAATACACGTCAAAGGCGGAGAACTAATGATTGACCCCGCAAAGATTGCAGGAATCAAAGAATGGCCAACTACCCTGAAAAACATCAAGGAAGTCCGAAGTACCCTCGGACTTATTGGTTGCCACCATCCATGGATCCCAAACTTCACGCAAATTGCTAAACCACTCACGGACCTCCTCAAGAAAGGAAAGGAATTCACATGGGAAAAAGCCCAGAGTCAGGCCATAAACCAACTCATAGGACTTGTTACCTCAGAACCTGTTATAGTCCCTCCCAACCCAGACCAACAATTCATTCTATACATCGACGCATCTCAATTTGCGACCAGAGCTATCCTCTATCAAGCGGACCAAGAGTGAAAGGACCGCAGAGGAAACTACCTCCTCCAGCCAATTGGGTTCAATTTGCAAACATTCAACAAGACGGAACAGAACTACCCAATTTACGACAGGCAATTACTAGCGGTAATCCGAGGGCTAAGATGCTGGAGGCATCTCTTACGCAACATGACCCACCCTGTCTTGGTGATCACCGACCACGCCAACTTGCAATACTATCAAGAACTACACAAACTAGGGCCACACGTCGACAGATATATTGTGGAACTAGCCAACTACCATATCCAGCAAGTCTACAAACCAGGGGCCGTAAACAGAGCTGACGCCCTGTCCTGACGACCGGACTTAGTACCAGAAGAGGATGATGAACTAGTAATCATCCTCCCTGACCACCTGTTTGTGGCCCCCGACACCCCTGCGACAAAATATACTGCTACCAGAACAAAACCAGAAGACTACGAGTCTGATGATACAGTACTGGTGGAAAGTGACAACAAAGAACAAGGGATGAAAGCCCGAACAGCACAAATGGGAGACAGCATGTACTCCACATACAAACTAGATGAACTAGTCATGAAAGCACAGGAATTTGACAAGCAAATGATTCAACAGTGGAGACTGGGACACAAACTCTCCAAACAAGGGGCCCTTTGGACCAAAAACAGCGCACTCGTTGTTGTGGGAAACAATGATTTGAAGAGGGGGGTGATTTCCCTTTTTCACGACCCTCCTACAGCGGGACATCCCGGAATTGTGAAAACAATGACCCTCGCAGCCCAACACTACTGGTGGCCAGGCATGAAGGACTTCGTCACTGCCTATGTCAAAGGATGTGCAAACTGCCAAATGTCAAAGGATGTGCAAACTGCCAAATGTCAAAGGATGTGCAAACTGCCAAATGTCAAAGATCAACACGCACCCCAATAAACCAGCCACGTTCCCCATTACCACAGTACCTAACACACTCCCATTCCAAACCATCGCATTGGACTTCATCGTCAAACTACCCATGTCAGAAGGATTCGACACGATACTAACCATCACTGACCACAACTGCTCGAAAGCATCAGTATTCATCCCCTGCAATGAGACAGTAGATGCACTGGGAGTCGCTAGACTCTACGCCAATTACGTATTCCCCCACTATGGCATTCCCGCAAAACTCATCTCTGATCGTGACCCACGGTTCACCACTCACTTCGCAAAAGAGCTATGCAGAATGCTGGGGATTAAGCAAAACATTTCTATGGTGTACCACCCACAGACAGATGGCCAAAGCGAAAGAACTAACCAGTCCCTAGAACAGTACCTGCAATTATACTGCACGAGCCAACAAGATCAATGGGCAAACTGGCTACCGATAGCACAATACACTAGGAACTCCTGGCCACATTCCACCACAAAGAAAGCCCCTTATGACCTCATCCTCAGATATATGCCTCAAGTGCATCAGCTGACAACCAAGACCAATCTCCCAGACATAGAAGCCCGACTCTCGCAGATCAAGGAAGCCCAGAACGCTGCCCAAGAGGCTATATGTAAATCTCAAGAAGGGCTTGTCAAGGCAACCAAGTTCAGAGGCTACGAAGAAGGACAAAAAGTATGGCTGGAAGGAACAAATCTGAAACAACCTTACAACAATATGAAACTATCCCCAAAGCAGTACGGACCATTCATGGTAGCCACAAAAATATCACCCATCACATACAAACTCCATCTCCCCGAAACGTGGCAAATTCATAATGTCTTCCATGCCTTGCTTCTCATGCCATTCACGGAGACTGAAGAACACAGAACCAATTTCATCGAACCACCACCTGATGACATAGAAGGAGGAGAAGAGTGGGAGATAGAAGAGATAATTGGGAAATGAACCCACGGCCAAGGAAGGAAGGAACAATACCTCATACGATGGAAGGGATACTCACCGGCCCACGACCAATGGGTCAACAAAGAAGACATGCACGCTGAGGACTTAGTCGCTAATTACGAGGCCAAACAAATGTATATGGAGCATCAGCCTGGAAGGAGTATAAGAACCCCCAGGAAAAGACAAATGACTATCCGCTCAACCCACATCGAATCAAGCTGGCTTGCTCATCACTCTACGAATACTCCTACAGCTCCTTCAAAAGCCCCGTCACCTATGCCCAAATCATCAAAGGAGAAGCTGTCTGCCTCTACCACGCCTCCAATAAATATGTCCACCCCGACGAAAAATGCCACGCCGGTATCCATTCCCACTTCTGCCACGTTAACTACTGCCCATACCACACCTCCTACTAAAATGTCCCAAGATGCCACCGCCACCATACAAAAAACAACTGCCACCCCGACAACAACCCCCCTTTCGCCAAGCTCCGCCACTGCCACCACCATCTTCGACCTTGTCAGCCCATCACCTCCGAATTTGCCAATACTGACCCACCCACCACTCAACAGATTGGTTATTGGTCCTGTTGAGCGTGCTAACAACCCTAGTGCTGGAGACGTTGGTCTTTATCATCAGCCAACTATGGGAGAGCTCGAGGAACTCTGGGGGCTAACCAAGGCTCTATTCACCTACCAAAAGGAGAAGCACGAATACCCAGAAGGCTTCAGGAAACTGGGAGCTACCAAGGTTCTCCCTATTGCCCACATGCTCATGTCACTCACCACCCCGCCTACTAGACTCACGGAGTTCCTGTCCCCCATAGGGGTTCACTGGGGAGAACACCATCCACTCGCTTGCTTGCTGGCCACATGCCAACAAGATCTGGAACCCTTCTTGCCAGAGAAGAGGAACCCATCTATCCGCCATCACCCCGGGACTCCACGCCCCTCCACCACCGATGAATTCGTCATAAGTATTGACGAAGAAAACCCACCACCATGAGGAGATCCCAACCACCCTGGCCCCAACTGGATAAGCTATAGCTTTGGCCAGATGGACCACTACCCAGTCTTCATCAGGGATGGGGAGGACTTGATCACCGCAGACTACATCCGCTACAAACAGGACTGTGAGGAAACTTACATTGAGGGGACCATGGGAAAGGGCTCCCCCATCTATTGCAAAAGTCTGCACGCACGCCCCCAGCCAAACCCCAATCTAGACAACTCCCGCCACATCTGCAATGACCACCTCCACATCTTCCAACCTGAGAGCACCATCAAGGAACTTGTCGACCGGGCAGTGCACGCACTAGGCGACCCCGGTGTAACTGCCGAAGTCACTCACTACCGCTCCCTCTAGTGTTGGGGAAGTTTGGTTTGTACCTGAAACCACTTAGCAAAATGAAGGTTAAGACCTTATCAGAATGCTTAGAAAGTTTAGACACATCCTCCACAGATCTAGAAGAAGGTGTCTTTAAAATTTCTAAGCAATCTGATAAGGTCTTAACCTTCATTTTGCTAAGTGGTTTCAGGCACAAACCAAACTTCCCCAACACTAGCTCCCTCTTTGACCACCATTCTACCATACTCCGCCGCCTCAGACTCACCAAGGAGGAACTTCGTTGCACCTCCAATGAACTTATCCCTGTGGAACAATGCATCGTCCACGCCCGTGCCTCGACTCGCATATTTGAGCACATCTATGCCATCTGCCCTGAACCTGAGCTTTCTTACCCCATCTGGCCCATGCCCGCACTCCGCGCGGCCAAGGACCCTCTCTACCTCGTGCTCACCCCTATCGTCGTCCCCCCCCTGCCAACCCAATCATGTGCTTTGAATGCATGGAGCCAAAACCCAACCACCTCCCCTGTGACTGCCCTTCCTACGGGAAATGCACCTACTGTGAGAGTGAGTTCCATGACTTGGACACTTGCATCACCCCTCACCTCCAGTGCACCATCGGGACTTGCCACATCCCCATCTGGCATGCCAATCACAGCACCCAATGTGCAGCGCCACTTGCAGCATGCGCCCTCCAACTCCTGGCCACTGAGCCGGATGGCTTCTGGACCCCTGAGGACTTGAGCGCTGGCACGCCCTCCTACATGTCCGAAGATGACTAAAATTCACCTGTGAGTGAGTTCCTTAAGGGGAGCGTGATGCTACGATCCACCCCACAGACTGTCTTTTTCCTCCTTCTTGTCAACTCGGACTGTGCTTACTATACCTACCTGACTCATTTCCACTCTGACTCATCCTCTTTTACGAACTTTGGTTGTGATTAGTGATCTTCTGGTTTGCTTACTGATGATACTCTCGCATGACTCATTATGCTTACTGTTCATTCCCATAAGCTTACTGATCATTCTCGCATTACTCATCACCTTATTGTGCTCACTAATCCCCTTTCTTATTGTCTAACTCATCCCCTCACCTTGCTTATTGTTCTCTGACTCACTACTTACAAAGACTGATGACTTGTCCCTTACCAAGCCTTGATGGCCCTTTCCTATATAAACCCTTGTAAGTAGACTATTGGGCCTTAAGCCTGATTTAACTTGAATCTTGCATTCTTGTGCTCAGTAGTTTCCTAGGGGGAAGACCTCTATTTTGACTTCTTCAAGAATGTCTCAAAGGAACCAAGGAACCCTCTCACTAGCAGGGAAGCGACTTAGCTTTATCACAGAACTTACCAGAGCGACTTAGGACTCGTGGTAGAAACCACTCCATGGAGGGACACTGTTTCAGTGGTCAACTTAGACTTCTACACACACCGCATTTACTTGCACCAGGACCAGCCTCTTACAAGAGTGCTCGCTGAGTATGGGAGACCAGCCCCCATCGAATGAACCAGTGCTTGCTTGAGCAAACACCGAACCAACTTGCCAACATCTGGCCCTTGCGCCCTGCAAGAGCGTAACACTGATGCACACCCCTTCCAGATAGTGGCTATGGATTTCATAGTCAAACTTCCTACTTCAAATGGGTACGATGCAATCCTAACCATCACTGATCATGACTGCACAAAAGGTGTTATCCTGATACCATGCCGAGAGACAATGAACGCAGAAGAACTGGCAAAGGAATACAAAAACCGAGTGTTCCCCTTCGTAGGGATACCCAGTAAAATCATCTCAGATCGGGACACAAGGTTCACCAGTAATTTCACAAAAGAAGTCTGCTCTCAACTGGAGATCGAACAGAACATCAGCAGTGCTTACCATCCTCAAACAGACAGACAATCAGAAAGGATGAATCAGAATGTCGAGGACATTCTAAGAATCTTTTGCAACTACCAACAAACAAACTGGGCAGACTACCTCCCAGTAGTGCAATACATGCTGAATGCACAAGTATCAGCCACAACGGGGAAGACCCCCTATGACCTGTGGATGGGGTATGTACCGAGGGCACATCAGCCGGAGCGCCCAAGCAAAATGCCTAGAATAGAATGGTACAACACGAGGATAAAGGAAGCAAGAAAGGAGGCACAAGAAGCAATGAAGAGGGCACAATCACTGTGGAAGAAAGAGACAAAGTTCAAGGAATATCAGAAAGACGAGAAGGTGTGGCTAGAGGCAAAGAACATCCATACAACTCATCTGACTACCAAGTTAAGGCCCAAACGATATGGCCCCTTCGAAATCACAGAAGCTATAAGCCCTGTGGCTTATCAATTAAACCTTCCAGAACAGTGGAAGATTCATAACGTGTTTCATGCAAGTCTACTCTCACCATACAAGGAAACAGAGGAGCATGGGCCCAACTACAAAGGGCAACTACCAGAACTAGTTGAAGGACAGGAAGAATGGGAAGTGGAGAAGGTGCTTGATTCCTGAAGATATGGGAGGACGAAGAAGCTGCAATACCTCCTAAAATGGAAAGGATATCCCGAAGCAGAAAATACCTGGCAGGATAAAAAGGATGTTTTCATGCAACGATTGATCAAGGAATATCACAGGGAACATCCCATGGCTATAAGGACTGCAAAGGTACAAAAGGAAGAACCAATGGATGGCAAAGACACCCATCATTCCATCGCATCTCTCACCCAAGCCTTCTCTCAACTTGCACTATCCCACATGCCTGCAACTCCCTCTCCCACTCCATCGCACATTTCAGTAGTCTCCACCCATCCAAGCACACCCAAGGTACTCAGAGTGCCCCCTCAAATGGAAGATGCGTCGACAGACAGGGGAGGAAGCATCCCCAGTGTCAAAGAACTCCAGGTACCACCAGGGCTTGGAATCACCCAAGCACACACGGAACCGTCGGCACACTGGGAAGGTAGCAGCACCAGAGGTGAAGCTTTGGGGTTCAAAGAACCTGTCCAGCCTGCCTCCAAAGCCCCTGATAAAGGGGCAAGAGGAGCTGGTGCAACCCTCACAGAGGGGCAGACTGGTCTCCCACCTCAGACGCCTGCCAGTACCAGCCGATCCTTGGAGGAAGAAGTCACCCCTACCCCAGCTTTGCCACACACCACTACCAGCCAACAGGCCACACCTGAGCTGGTCGGACATGAAGGGGACCAGAAGGAAGATGACCACCCAGGAGAAGGGTAGGTTAGGTGGAACCCGAGTCGGAGTTTCACCAAAACAGAAGTCCTGCAGGAAGGAACTTACAAATGGAAAGGGGCAAAGTATCAGAAGTTCCTGATCCAGGACGGAGATCCCAAGGTATTTAGTACCATGGGGAAAGGAAAACCAGAGTATGGAGAAAGCCTCCACCCCACCCCTAGCAGGAGGATCTTCCCTTGGGAATGCGATGAAAAAGACCTGGAGAAGTTCCAACCGGAGCATTACTTTCGGGACTGATCATTGATCAGGGGGGCGGAGCTGGTCAATGACAATGGGATCTTTGCAGAAATATACTGTCTACAGGCGTTGGCAGTTGAGAAAACGTATCTTGACTTAGAACAAGAAAGGCTCAGCAAAGAAGCACAGGCGCTCACCAACAAATGGGTTGAACTCGACAGGAAGAGGAGGAATGTCAAGTCAGAGATCTGCCAAGCCAAGAAATACCTCACAGAAGCCCAAGTCCTGGAGAGGGCCAGGAAGGCCTATGACAACAGAGACCTGAAGGTGCTGGTCTCCCCAGGGGAAGGAGGGGACTGGCTAATGAGCATGGGGATGGGACAGAGGTATCATTTGCCTCATACACCAAAAATCCTCAAGAACTGCCACTATCATGGCTTGGGGGCTGGTCACACAGAGGATCAATGTCATGACCCCCATAATCAATGCTGACCCAGAGGGCTCTGTGCAATCCTGCCCAAACATATTGGCAAGGTGCCCTGATGCCCATACGCCTACCTCCAAAGCAAAGAAGTGGAGGTGATGCAGCAGGAAAGCTGGGATGCATCCAAAGGACCCTACAGCCCTTTCCTGCCACTCCCACCGATTCCCCTTCCCCTGGATTGGTGGAGACCATCTCAGGAGTCTGTATCCAGCTTCCTGGAAAGGGAGGTCAAAATGCCCCCAGCTCTTGCTTGCCTACTAGATCCAAGGGACCAAAAAGGGGGCGAGGGCAGCCAGCTGCGAGTCGCATGGTGGCATCTGCTGCTACATGCAAAGGGAAGGGATGAGGAGATCCACCTCCTACCCCCAGTAAAGGCTCCAGACTCAGCCCTCACGTCCTATCTCAAGATAAATTCCCTATGACTGACAAGTACCTGGCAATATGCCAGGAGGTCTGGAATTGCACCAAGAAGCATGCGCAGGACGCCTACCCCCTTACCCAAATGGAAGTAGTTGTCAGGCTCTTTCACTCGAAACAACAAGAGAAGGAGCGGAAGGCAAGGGAGGACCGCGAGAAGGTGGAAGCAGAAGAGGACTACCACCTCAAGGGAGGGGAAGACTACGACAATTACATTGATTGGGAGGCCCAAGATCGAGGTGACTGAGAGCTGTGGAAAGCTCGACCTTAAAGGGGAGATGATGTTATGGACTTACCTCGATCCACAGGGCAGACCACATCTCCTAAAACCCCAAACCATCCTTCCTTCTTCTGATCCAAACCCATTCCCATCCCTAAACATGCTTGCCTCCATTGGGCGTTTTGCAAGAGGTCTGGATGCAAGTGGCATGCCTAGACCCACTATTGTTCTGATATGTGGTACCTTTGTCTTGGTGTTCTGTGGGACTTATTGTTGCCTGATACTGATGTGCTTACTGATCCAATGACTGATTGCTTACTGATCCAATGACTGATTGTTCTCATGTTATTGTTCCAAAGATCCAAAAATGCACTCTATGATATCATAGCTCACTGATAGCTTACTGATACCTAGGAAGAGCTGACAGGCCTGGGAAGACTGCTTATTGATGGTACTCACTACTTACAAAGCCTCTAAGTAATGAACTTGTATTTAAACCCTTCTGTGGTTGTAGAGTCAAGCCAAGCCCAACTTAATCAAACATTGGTCTTGCTGACTATCATCTCACCTATTGGAGTGACCCCTCTCATCTTCTAAACAACTCTCGCTCCCCTTGGATAACCTCCAAGGAACTTCGAAGCTTAGTGATTGAGCTATATCAATCAGCACTCCTGAACAGGTGAGATGCTATTGCAAACTCTATCAAGAGTCAAGTGTCAGCAATTCTTGACACAGTTGGTGTAGTCAGAATCTGAGTATCCCACCAGCTGGAGAGGAGCAGTGCCTCCAAGCCTCAGGCAAAATGAGCGTGTTCCATTAAGATAGCATAAGACTTGGATGGCCACCTCCCAGTGCTCAGGGCCATAGCAATCTAGAAACGAGGCTAGCCGTCCCACAGTGTAAGAGATGTCCAGGCATGTCCCAATCACAATATACATAAGACTCCCAATCAGAGACTGATATGGAGTACACTCGGCCCAAGCCACTTCATTGGCAGGCCAGGGTATTGTCTTGTCTGGACGTTGCAGTTGAAGACTGGCCACCATCAGGACGTCGATTGTGTGAGCATCTTGTTGGTTGAATTGTTCCACCACCTGGTCAATCAATGCTCCTTGGGACATGGATATGGTCCCTGCCTCCTGATTGTGGGTAATTGCGATCCCAAGGGCAAACTTCACTGGTCCCAGGTCACTGATCTCCCAATGCTTCCTGAGCTCCTCCTTGAATCAATTGTTCTTGGAGGTGGATGAGGCTATAGATATGATGTTGTCAACATGGACCATGAAAAGGATTGTCCCAGTTGAGGTTTGTCACCAATAAATGCACCATTCGCCCAGCATTCATTTGAAGCTGAGACCTTTTACCATTTTGTCGAATGTTTGGTTCCATACTCTACTTGCCTGCTTCATCCCATAGATGCTTTTTCTGAGTTGCATTACCCAGTCCTCTTTTCCTTCTTCTTCAAATCCCTGGGGCCGTTCCATGAACATCATCTCATCATCAGGGAGTATACAATGAAGGAACGCTGTTTTTATGTCGACATGCTGTATGTCCCAGTTGAGAGAGGCAGCAATGTGGAGTAAGGTTCAGAATGACTTGAGCCTTGCCATGGGGGTGGAAGTCTTGTCATAATCAACGCCATATCGCTGAGCATACCCCTTTGCATGCTATGATCCGCCCCACAGACTATCTTTTTCCCTTTCTCATTGACTCAGACTGCGCTTACTGTACCTACCTGACTCATTTCTGTTCTGACTCATCCCTTTTTATGAACTTTGGCTGTGATTAGTGATCTTCTGGTCCACTTACTGATGATACTCTCGCATGACTCATTATGCTTACTGTTCATTCCCCTAAGCTTACTGATCATTCTCGCATTACTCATCACCTTATTATGCTCACTAATCCCCTTCCCTATTGTCTGACTCATCCCCTCACCTTGCTTATAGTTCTCTGACTCACTACTTACAAAGACTGATAACTTGTCCCTTACCAAGCCTTGATGGCCTTTTCCTATATAAACCCTTGTAAGTAGACTATTGGGCCTTAAGCCTGATTTAACTTGAATCTTGCATTCTTGTGCTCAGTAGCTTCCAAGAGGGAAGACCTCTGTTTGACTTCTTCAAGAACGTCTCAAGGAACCAAAGCACCCTCTTACTAGCAGGGAAGCAACTTAGCTTTATCACAGAACTCACCAGAACAACTTAGGATTTGTGGTAGAAACCACTCTGTGGAGGGACACTGTTTCAGTGGTCAACTTAGACTTCTACACACACCGTATTTACTTGCATCAGGACCAGCCTCTCACAAGAGTGCTCACTGAGTACAGGAGACCAGCCCCCATTGAATGAACTAGTGCTTGCTTAAGTAAACACCGAACCAACTTGCCAACTAGTGTTGGGGAAGTTTGGTTTGTGCCTGAAACCACTTAGCAAAATGAAGGTTAAGACCTTATCAGATTACTTAGAAATTTTAAAGACACCTTCTTCTAGATCTAGGGAGGGTGTGTTTAAATTTTCTAGGCAATCTGATAAGGTCTTAACCTTCATTTTGCTAAGTGGTTTCAGGCACAAACCAAACTTCCCCAACACTATTGCCAACGTCTGGCCCTTGCGCCCCGCAGGAGCGTAACAGGAAAGAAGGAGCCCTCGTGGTGCCAAACTACGAAAACATTGCACAAGGACTGATGGAAGTATTCCATGATGGTTTGACAGCTGGGCATCCGGGACAACTTAAGACCTGGCTAGACATCAAATGCCACTACTGGTGGCCATCCATAAGAAAAACAGTCCAAGAATATGTACAAGGATGCGCCATTTGTCAGGCAAACAAGATCATTACTCATCGGAACAAGCCACCATTCTTCCCAATAGGACCAGAAGAGGACGCCCAACCATTCGAAGTAGTGGCAATGGACTTAATCATCAAGCTACCGAAGTCACAAGGGTATGACTCGATCCTCACCATTACAGATCATGATTGCACAAAAGGCATCATCCTCGTACCATGCAAGGAAGAAATGTCGGCAGAACAATTAGCTCAGGAATACAAAAGCAAAGTATTCCCATACACTGGGATCCCGAAGAAGATCATATCCAACAGAGACACAAGGTTCACATCCAAGTTCGCTAAGGAGGTGTGCGCTCAGTTACAAATCAGACAGAATATCAGCATGGCGTATCACCCACAAATGGACGGACAATCAGAGAAGACAAATCAGCACGTGGAAACGCTACTAAGAATCTTTTGCAATTTCCAACAGAATGACTGGGCGGATCACCTGTCAAGAATCACTGACGCTCAACTCTTGATAGAGTTCGCAGTAGCGTCTCACCTGTTCTGGAGTGCTGATTGATATAGCTCAATCACTAAGCTTCGTGGTTCCTTGGATATTATCCAAGGGTAGTGAGAGTTGGTTAGAAGATGAGAGGGGTCACTCCAATAGGTGAGATGATAGTCAGCAAGACTAATGTTTGATTAAGTCGAGCTTGGCTCAACTCTACAACCACAGAAGGGTTTAAATACAAGTTCACTACTTAGAGATTTGTAAGTAGTGCATACGATCAATAAGCAGTCTTCCCAGGCCTGTCAGCTCTCCCTAAGTATCATTAAGCTATCAGTGAGCTATGATATCATAGAGTGCATTTTTGGATCTTGGAACAATAACATGGGAACAATCAGTCATCCAATCAGTAAGCATCCAGCCATCAGATCAGTAAGCACAATAGTATCAGGCAGCAATAAGTCCCACAGAACGTCACAAGAAAGGCACCGCATATCAGAACAATAGTGAGTCTAGGCATGCCACTGGCATCCAGACTTCTTGCAAAACGCCCAATGGAGGCAAGCATGTTTGGGGATGGGAATGGGCTTGGATTGGAAGGAGGAGGGATGGTTGGGGAGTGTAGGGGGTGTGATTTGCCCTGGGGATCGAGGTAAGTCCATAACATCACCTCCCAATTGTGCAGTACGTTCTCAACGCACGAGTGTCAACAACTATGAAGCGAGCACCGTTCGAACTCTGGATGGGACATATTCCTTGAGCCCACCAACCAGACAGACTCAGTAATATCCCACATGTAGAATGGCACAAGGAGAAGATCCAGGAAGTATGACGTCAAGCCCAAGAGTCAATGAAGAGGGCGCAAGAACTGTGGGCTAAAGAGAAACTCAGGGCATTCAGCCCCTATCAAAAGAATGACAAAGTGTGGCTGGAGGCTAAGAATTTGAAAACTATGCATCCAACCACGAAGCTACACCCACTATGATATGGACCATTTACAATTATCGAAGTTCTCAGCCCTATTACTTACCATTTGAAATTACCCCTACAGTGGAAGATTCATGACGTGTTTCATGCTAGCTTACTGATACCTTACAAAGAAATGAGCCTTCACGGGGCTAATTTCCCACAGCCAGCCCTGGATCTAGTAGACAGACAAGAGGAATGGGAAGTGGAGAAGGTTCTGGACTCAAGGCGCAAGGGAAGACGCAAAGACCTACAATATCTGCTCAAGTGGAGAGGATATGCAGATGCTGACAATATGTGGGAGGACGCTGACCAAGTGTTTGCAAAAGACTTAATCAGCCAATTCCATAAAGAGAACCCTAAAGCGATAAAAGTCATTCGCTTTAAAGAGGGTGACAAAATGGCCGGAAATGCCAGCTCTGAGACCTCAGGCCCCTCTACCTCACATCCCTCCATCGCAAGTATCCTCACTTCCATTGATTTTTCCTCCCCCGCTTTTCAAAACTATCGAGTGCCAAGAATGTCAGGAGCAAGCTCGCCTATCACACAAGACAACACTTTTCTGTTGGTATTACCGACGTCTCCAGCGCCTTTATGAGTCCTGCTATGCCAACCAAGTTATGGCAGTGGCTCGAGCAGAGCGCGGGACAATTCCAGTGAGGGACCATCAGGTACTGCTGAAAGTATCCCCGAAGAAGAAGAAGAAGAAGAAGAAAGCCACCATGTGAGCCTCGAGGTGAGTATACCCGAGGTTTCAGAGCTCCAGTACCTGAGCGACATCGGCTCTGACCAGGTCAGGGCAATGACGACTGGAATCGAGGGAGGGATACCAGAGGTGGAGATTGTAGTAACGAGGAGGAAATATGCACTGAGTCGCCAGTGCATTCAGTTCATAATGTGGACACTGACTCCGAATCCACCGCTGAAGTGATTCGGAGAGAGTTTGGGAGTGACTTCCCAGGACTCCTGTGGATGCCTAACACAGGGTTCTCCAACATCAGCATCAGGCAGCGCAATGGGTTGTTCGAAGATGCAAAGTACGTCCAATTTGCCATTGAAGGGGAAGAGCCATACATCTACAGCTGTAATGGCATCGGCACGCCCAAATACAAGACAAGTGTCAAGAATCGCTGACGCTCGACTCTTGATAGAGTTCGCAGTAGCGTCTCACCTGTTCTGGAGTGCTGATTGATATAGCTCAATCACTAAGCTTCGATGTTCCTTGGAGGTTATCCAAGGGGAGCGAGAGTTGTTTAGACGATGAGAGGGGTCACTCCAATAGGTGAGATGGTAGTCAGCAAGACTAATGTTTGATTAAGTCGAGCTTGGCTCGACTCTACAACTGCTGCAGGGTTTAAATACAAGTCTACTACTTAGGGGTTTGTAAGTAGCAAGTACGATCAGTAAGTAGTCTTTCTCAGGCCTGTCAGCTCTTCCTAAGTATCAGTAAGCCATCTGTAAGCTATGATATCATAGAGTGCGTTTTTGGACTTTAAGAACAATAACATGGGAACAATCAGTCATTGGATCAGTAAGCATATCAGTATCAGACCATGGTAAGTCTCACGGAACGTCAGAACAAAGGTACCACACTTCAGAACAATAAGGAGTCTAGGCGTGCCACTTGCATCCAGACTTCTTGCAGAAGGCCCAGTGCATACAGGCGTGTTTGGGGATAGGGATGGGCGTGGATCGACCGGAGGGGAGATCAGTTTCAAGGCGAGGTGGTGAGACTCGTCCTGTCGATCGAGGTAAGTCCATAACATCATCTCCCCTTTAAGGTCGAGCTTTCCACAGCTCTCAGTCACCTCGATCCTGGGCTTCCCAGTTAATGTAGTCGTCAGGGTCTTCTCCTCCTTCGAGGTGGTAGTCCTTCTGCATCTCTGCCTCCTCTCGGTCTTCCCTTTCTTTCCTTTCTTTCTCTCGTTGTTTTGATCGATAGAGTTCCACGACAACTCCCATGCGAGTGAGGGGGTAGGCGTCTTGTGCGTGCTTTCGAGTGCAATTCCAGACCTCCTGGCACATGGTCAGGTATTCGTCGGTCATAGGGAATTTATCTTGAGATAGGACGTGAGGGCCGAGTCGGGAGTCCTCATTGGGGGTAAGAGCTGGAGCCCCTCGTCCCTTCCCTTTGCGTGTAGCAGAGGATGCCACCATGCGACGCGGGGTTGACTGCCCTCTCCCCCTTTTCGGTCCCTTGGATCTAGTAGGCGAGTGAGAGCCGGGGGCATCTTGACTTCCCTCTCCAGGAAGCTGGCTACGGACTCCTTGGATGGTTTCCACCGATCCAGTGGAAGATGGATCGGCGGGAGCGGCAGGAAAGGGCTGCAGGGTCTTTTGAATGCGGTCTCGGCTTCCCTGCTTGTCTGCTTCCTCCCTTTTGCTTTGGAGGTATGCGTACGGGCATTGAGGTACCCTGCCAATGTGTCGGGGTAGAATTGCGCAGAGCCCTCCGGGTCGACACCTGTTATGAGGGTCATGGCATTGATCCTCTGTGTGGCCTGCCCCCAAGCCATGATAATGGCAGTTGTCGAGGATCTTGGGCGTGTGGGGCAGGTGATATCTCTGTCCCATCCCCATACTCATCAACCAATCTCCTCCTTCTCCCGGGGAGATTAACGCCTTTGGGTCTCTGTTGTCGTAGGCCTCTCTGATCCTCTCCAGAGCTTGGGCTTCGGTGAGGTACTTCTTTGCTTCTCGGATTTCTGACTCGACGTTTCGCCTTTTTCTGTCGAGTTCAACCCACTTGTTAGTGAGCGTTTGTGCCTCCTTGCTGAGCCGCTCTTGCTCTAGGTCGAGGTATTTCTTTTCGATTGCTGAGGATTGGAGGCGGTACACTTCTGCGAAAATTCCATTGTCATTGATCAACTCCGCCCCTCTGATCAATGACCGGTCTCGGAAGTATTGTTCCGGTAGGAATTTGTTGAGGTCTTCTTCCTTGCATTCCCAAGGGAAGATCCTCCGGCTAGGGGCAGGGTGGAGGCTCTCCCCATACTCTGGCTTCCCTTTCCCCATGGTGCTGAACACCTTAGGGTCTCCGTTTTGGATGAGGAACTTCTGATACTTAGCTCCTTTCCACTTGTAGGTGTCTTCCTGTAGGACTTCTGTCTTGGTGAAACTCCGACTCGGGTTCCACCTAACCCACCCTTCCCCTGGGTGGTCGTCCTCTTCTTGATCCCCCTCGTGACCCACCAATTTAGGCGTGGTTTGTTGGCTGGTAGTGGCGTGTGGCGAAGCGGGGGTAGGGGTGATTTCTTCCTCCAGGGATCGGCTGGTACTGGCAGGTGTCGGAGGTGGGAGACCAGTCTGCCCCTCTGTGAGGGTTGCGCCAGCTCCTCTTGCCCCTTCATCAGGGGATTCGGAGGCAGGCTGGACAGGTTCTTGGAACCCCAAAGCTTCACCTCCGGCACTGCTACCTTCCCAATGTGCCGATAGTCCTTCGTGTGCTTGAGTGATTCCAAGCCCTGGCGGAACCTGGATTTCTTCGACACTGGGGATGCTTCCTTCCCTGCTTGTAGATGCATTCTCCCGTCGAGGGGGAACCCGGAGAATCTCGGGTGTGCTGGGGCGAGTGGATACTACTGAGATGTGTGAAGGTGTGGGTGAAGGGGCGGCAGTCATGTGGGCTAGTGTGAGACGAGAGAAGGCTTGAGTGAGGGTTGCGATGGAATGATGGGGTCTTTTGTCGTCCATTGGCCCTTCCTTTTGTACTCTTGCAGTCTTTATAGCCGTGGGATGTTCCTTGTGATATTTTTCAATCAATTGTTGTGCGAAGATATCCTTTTTGTCTTGCCAGGTGTTTTCTGCTTCGGGATATCCTTTCCACTTCAAGAGATATTGCAACCTCTTCATCTTCCCATACCTTCGAGAGTCTAATACCTTTTCGACCTCCCATTCTTCCTGTCCTTCGACTAGGTCAGGTAGTTGCCTTTCATAGTTAGGCCCGTGTTCCTCCGTCTCCTTGTATGGTGTTAATAGATTTGCATGGAACACGTTATGAATCTTCCACTGTTCTGGAAGGTTCAATCGATAAGCCACAGGGCTTATGACTTCTGTGACTTCGAAGGGGCCGTATCGTTTGGGTCTCAGTTTGGTAGTGGGATGAGTTGTGTGGATGTTTTTTGCTTCGAGCCATACCTTCTCGTCCTTCTGATATTCCCTGAACTTTGTGTCTTTCTTCCACAATGATTGCGCCCTCTTCATGGCTTCTTGTGCCTCTCGTCTCGCTTCTTTTATCCTCGTGTTGTACCATTCTATCCTAGGCATTTCACTTGGGCGCTCCGGCTGGTGTGCCCTTGGTGTGTACCCCATCCATAGATCGTAAGGGGTTCTTCCCGTCGTGGCCGATACTCGTGCATTCAGCATGTATTGCACGACTGGGAGGTGGTCTGCCCAGTTTGTTTGTTGGTAATTGCAGAAGATTCGTAGAATGTCTTCGACATTCTGATTTGTCCTTTCTGATTGTCCATCTGTTTGGGGGTGATAGGCGCTACTGATGTTCTGTTCTATCTCCAGTTGAGAGCAAACTTCCTTGGCGAAGTTGCTAGTGAATCTCGTGTCTCGATCTGAGATGATTTTGCTGGGTAGTCCTACGAAAGGGAATACTCGATTCTTGTATTCCTTTGCCAGCTCTTCTGCGTTCATTGTCTCTCGACATGGTACCAAGATGACGCCTTTTGTACAGTCGTGATCGGTAATGGTCAGGATGGCGTCATATTCATTTGAAGTGGGGAGTTTGACAATAAAGTCCATGGCTATCGTCTGGAAGGGGTGCGCCTCAGGCTCTGGATCGATTGGGTACAATCCCGGGGTGTTCCTGTGGTGTATAACTTTGTTTGACTGGCACGTTGCGCATCCCTTTATATATCCTTCGATGAATTTGCCCATTCCTGGCCACCAGTAGTATCGCCGAAGGTCTTGTTGTGTTTTAGCTCGCCCAGGGTGTCCAGCTGTAGGCCCATCATGGTAGATCTCCAGTAAGCTTTTCTGAATCTGTTCCGGCCTGGGCACTACTATAGCCTGCTGATGCCAATAGTATCCCTTCCTCTTTTGGACGTCATACTTCGTCTTCCATCCTTCAAGGATTGTAGCGTTCTCTTCTCGTTTCTGCTGTCTTCGGATTTCTTCTTCGACCGCCATTGGTCTGATGAGTTTGATGAACAAATGGTCTGGGAGTGGTATTGCCTTGACTTCCTCCCCTTCTGATGGCATATGATCTGATCTTCGTGACAAGGCGTCCGCTACGGCGTTCTTCTTCCCAGGCAGATGACAGATGTCGAAATCAAACCTTGCCAGAAAGGTTATATATCTGGCCACCTTGCCGGAGAGTTTCTGCGCCTCCCTATGTTTGGTTAGATTGGCATGATCAGTGTAAACCTTGACCCGGTGTGGGGAGCCTTCTAGAAGGCATCTCCAGAATTTGAATGCCCTGATAAGGGCTAGGAATTCTCGATCATAGACGTCGTAATTCCTTTCTGCTTGGTTGAGAGCTTCGGAATGATATCCCACTTCCATCCGCTTTCCTGTGTCATCTCTCTGAATGAGTACTGCCCCTGTAGCGTAATCGGAGGCATCGATTTCTACTTCGAAGGGTTTGTCAGGGTTTGGGTGACTTATTTGAGGATCGGCTTCGATCTTCTTAATAAGGCTGTCCAAGGCGATTTCCGCTTCCTTGGTCCACTCGAATTTCTGCCCCTTTTTGATGGTGGCAAAAATAGGTCTGGCCATGTGAGCAAAATTCGGTATGAATCTTCTTTGGTACTGTAAGACTCCCATGGTTCGCTGGACGTCCACTTTGCTCTGGAGTACTCGAGGCCATTTACTGATTCCGTCCCGTTTGGCTGGGTCCACCCTCATTTTCCCGGCTTCGACTAGGATTCCTAGGAATTCCATTTGTGTTTGCTCCCACTGACATTTTGCCGGTCGTAGATGATAACGATGTTTGGCCATCAGTTCGAGTAATTCGTGCGTGCATTGTTTATGTCCTTCTCTCCCTTGGGGCGTCTTCTTGCTGGCTATGAAGAAGTCGTCCATATAGCTGCCTGCTGAAGTGTCCATATGATCGAACCATTTGTCTCTCCATGGCCGGAAATCTCGCCACATCAGTCGCGTCCATTGAGCTGGGGCGTTTTTCATTCCGAAATACAGCACCTTGGGTTGGTATGTTCCTAATGGCGTTTTGAAGGCTGCCTTTGGTCGATCTCTTTCCTCGATAGGAATGTTATTGTACCCCCATCTGATGTCGAACTTTGAAAAGATTTCCTTCCCTTCCATCTGTTGCAAAAGGCGGTCAATTCGGGGTAAAGGGCCATTATCCCTTTTTGTCCACTGATTGAGTTTTCGATAGTCGATGATGAGCCGTTTATCAGCACTGTTCTTCTTGTTTATGAAGAATACAGGGGAGGTGTAGGGCGAGGCCGATTCTTCGATGAACCCTTTTTCTAGTTCTTCTGCGAGGAACTTCTTCAGCGTTTCCGTTTCTGGTTTAGTCAAGGGGTAGACTTTGCAGTCTAACTGCTCTGGAACTCCTGGCAACAGTTCCACCGTGGCGTTTGGGTTTCGGTCTGGGGGGAATCTCCTGGCTGCTTTTTCGGAAAACTTCCT
>WTXJ01000151.1:0-58538 GCA_022376545.1 Russula dissimulans
ACAGCAGGGCACCCCGGAATCACCAAAACGTTACTCATGACGGCCAAGTACTACTGGTGGCCAGGGATGAAAGAATTCATAACAAACTACGTCAAAGGATGCGCAACATGCCAAATGACTAAGGTAAACACTCATCTGAGCAAACCTGCCCTCTTCCCAATCACCGCCGAACCAAACGCCCTCCCGTTTCAAACGATAGCAGTCAATTTCATCGTTAAACTGCCGACCTCCGACGGATATGATTCAATACTGACGATTACCGACCACGATTGTTCCAAAGCAGTTATATTCCTACCTTGCAACGAGTCCATCGACGCCCCTGGAGTAGCAGAATTGTACGCAAGACAAGTATTCCCACACTACGGCATTCCCCACAAGATCATCTCCGACAGAGACCCCAGATTCGCTGCCAACTTCACTACGGAACTATGCAAAACGCTCGGAATCAAACAAAACATCTCGTCAGCATATCACCCACAAACGGACGGACAAAGCGAACGCACCAACCAGAGCCTGGAACAATACCTACGAGCATTCTGCGGCAACAACCAAAGCGAATGGGCAAAATGGTTGCCGATCGCACAGTACACAAAGAACTCATGGCCGCACGCAACGACGAAGAAGACCCCCTACGATTTAATATTAGGATACACCCCGACTGCACACCAACCAACGAGAGAAACGAACATACCCACACTCGACAAACGAATAGACCACACTCGCTCAGCCCGCAGACAGGCCCTAGAGGCCATGAGCAAAGCGCAAGAAGGGCTGATCAAGGCAACCAAGTTCAAAGGATATGAAGAAGGAGAAAAAGTCTGGCTAGAAGGGACGAACATCAAGAGACCTTATGACTCCCCCAAACTTTCCCCAAGGCGATACGGACCTTTCGAGGTAGTCGCCAAGATATCTCCGGTGGCGTACAAACTCCGTCTTCCTGAAACATGGCAAATCCACGACGTGTTTCACACGTCACTTCTCACGCCTTTCACGGAGACAGAAGAACACGGACGCAATTTTATCGAACCACCACCGGACGAGATAGAAGGTGAAGAAGAATGGGAAGTAGAACAGATCCTCGGAAAGCGACATTACGGCCGAGGAAGAAAATTGCAGTATCTCGTAAGATGGAAGGGATACGCCCCGGCGCACGATCAATGGATTGATAGATCCGACATGAACGCATCAGAACTGATTGATGCATATGAAACACGACAGATGGAACGCCCGCCTCGAAGGAGTATAAGAACCCTGAGGAAAGGACAAACGGCAACCATCCGCTCCGCCACTCTCTCTTACGCCAACGAGCTCCCACTCAAGAATCATTATCGATCCATGTCCCAAGAACAAGATGCCCCCCAAACAGCCACCACCAGCTTACCCTCGCCGCGCCCCGCCACGCCAAACGACCTCCTTCCCGCAACCACCATCGTCTTTCAGACCCAACACGGCGGACACTTGGCGCTCATCCCCATCGGAGGGACAGTCGCTTCTGCCACGACTGAGGTTTCAGCTGCCACGACAAGTGGAGCGCCGCCGACCCCCTCGCCAGAACCGCTCCCTGTGCCCCCGCGACAAGGATCTTCAGATCCTTCTCTACGTCCTGGCGCTGACCATCTTAATAGTCACCCTCTCTCTTGGGGTGCAACTAGCCATAGAGACGAGCCGGAGAGACTGCAGAAACTCTGGGAAGACAGCAGGAAATTGGGCGAGTACCACACCCAACATGGGGAATTTCCAGCAGACTTCCGAAGAGCCGGCTACAGCAAAGCAGCATTCGTCGCCGGAAAACTCGCAGCACTACCAACCCCACCAACCACCATCTTAGACTTCATGTCATCATACGAAGTGGCCAGGAGGTATGACAACCTCCTTGAACAGTACGTCCACCTAGCTCGCGCAGCATTAGACGAAGTTGCGCCCGCTCCCTTGCCTCAAGGGGACACCGTCCCAAACTCGCCCGTCCCCGTGGAACGGGCAGAACAAGTCTCGACCGACAATGAGGACGAAGGTCAGACATCAGCAGCCGCCCCTGAAACGAAAGGTAAGGGGCGAGACACCCAAGTAGCGGCACGCGAGGGGGCCGAAGGGGTGGACACGGAGTTGGGCGACTCCGAAAAAGAAAACGACCCAGACCATCCAGGCATCGGATGGATGCGATACGAGGTGGCAAACCCGGAACACTACGTGATGTGGATCCCGGCACCAGGAGAATTGGGCGACGTCAGGGCAGGGTATATCTGGTACGTCTTCGACGGAGAAGACACCACATTGGAAGGGACCTTTGGTAAAGGACACCCGACCTACAGACAGCCACTACGAGCGCGACGCGCCGACACCCGCCCCAACCTTACCGATAACAAGGAAATCTGAGACGACCACCTAACAGCCTTTAACCCCGAATCCACAATGGCAGAGATCGTCGACCGCTACGTCCATCATATGGCGGACCCCGGACTCATCGCAGAAGTCGTCCGCTATCGCGCGCAAAAAAATCGCCAGGGTACGCTGGCTGCCCGCCTAAAAGACTTAACCGAGCAGCAACAGCGCAACAACGACGCGCTGATGAACACCACCCGTTCCCTTATTCACGCCAAGGCCGCCACGCGTCTAATCGAACAGATGTTCGCAGAACTACCCGCCTCTGAAGAGCCGTACAAAGCCTACCCATACTCCATCCGCGCAGGTCAAGGACCCGCCAGTCGCCCCCGACGCCGCCTAGCTCAGACAACTCCCGACAAACGTTATTCCCCGTACAGACACCCACGTCTCGAGAAACCCATCTTTTGCTACGAGTGTTTCCAGACAGCCTCCGACCACTCTCCCATCGAGTGCCCCGACTACGGACACTGTTACTTCTGCGCCAGCACGCAACACGAATCACTTACCTGCATTGCCCCACATGTCCGCTGCGAAGAGAAGCAATGCAATGTGCCAGTCTGGCACCAATATCACGGCCTTCAATGCGCCGCCCCAGCTGCTGCTCGCCTCGCTCACCTGGCCCGCGCATGGCCTTCCGAGTTTCTCAAACGATGGGACGAAGACGCGTCCCCGATCACCCGCTCGTCGCTACAGGACTACGAGAGCGACTCCGACGAACTCATGTGGGAATGAGTTGCCTTAGGGAGGACGTGATGTTACGATCCGCTGGAACGGACCCCGCTTTTTTTCCTTCTCACCATCACATGACCCCTTGACCCCGTGACAGACCAGACTCATGACTCATCTTTTACTTACGCTTCGAACAGACTCATGACTCATACCGATTGACTCATACATTGCGCAGCACGGTTGACACTCAAGTGCCTTGTTTCATAACTATCACCCCTTCGCTTAAAACTTACGATTGATGTACCTAACACCTCATTTCAGTTGTAGACTCACCTATTAGCACTCTTCAGACTCGCGTCGTAGTTCCCCTACTTCGCGCACGGACCACGCCTCGTTACTATAAAAGACCTCTACGATAGACAGTTAGGCCTTAAGCCTGACTTAGTTGAACCTGTATCAACAAGCAGTAGTCTTCAGGGATAATACCCAGTTGAACCCTCTTCTCTCTGTACCTAAGTCCGCGTTGCGACTTAGCGTGAACCCGATCCCTTCAGACTACTGAAGACCTACTACCTCTGCGCAGGTACGACGAACGACTGACCGTGACACCGACCCCCGGCTGTGTGGGATACTAGACGGAGAACCCGCTAGTAGTCGAATTAGACCGTGGACACACCGCATTTACTTGCATTGTCAGAAGAGCAGCACCAGTGTGCGTCAGGCTCTCGAACCAAGTCTTGGACCGCTATCCAAGCCCGAACCGCTGAGTAGGGAGACCAGCCCCCGAACGTAGAGCGTGCTTAAGCACCCGAACACCGAACCGCCAACGTCTGGCCTTTACGCACCGCAGGGCGTAACAATCGCCTCCTCGCTTCTATCGCTTCCTTGCCTCTGTCGCCCTTCAACTTTGAACACTTTGCCACGCTGCTGTGCTGACTCACATTTGTCTCGTCTCCCTTTCCACCCCTGTTGCCCTTTGCCCTTTGACTTCGAACACCTTACCACGCCGCCGTGCCGACGCGCGCCTGTCTCGCCCCCCTTTCCACGCCCATTGCCTATTGACCTGTGACTTCAAACACTTTACCACACTGCCGTGCCAACACGCACTGGTCTCACCCCCCTTTCCATGCCTGTCACCCTTCAACCTGCGAATTCGAATGTATTACCATGCCGCCGTGCCGACGCGCACCCATCTCTCCCCTTTCCACGCCCGTCGCCCTTCGACCTGCGACTTTGAACACTTTACCATGCCGCCATGCCGACTCTTATTTGTCTCGTCTCCCATTTCTACTTCCCCCTCTCTTGTGTCTTGCTCTCATCCTTGTTTGGACAACTCTCACACACACATTTTGACTCCTACTTTCATGCTTACAGTACATAAAGCTCAGGATTAAGTAGTTACTAGTAGTATGAGTGTATTTTAGAGCTATAAAGTAACATGTCATTACAATCTAAAGCCATCCAATTCTACTCAAAGGTACAAGCAAGATCAATTATAGTAAGGTAAAAAGAGAGTGATCATAAGGCTGAAACCTCGGGTTTAACCCATAACCGCGGGTATGGTGTACCTAACAGGTGTGGTGTGATGGGTCACAGGTACAGTATATAATATTTTACCCATGGTGTGACCCGTGTTATACCCTAGGCATGGCTGACTGACGTGGCCTTGTTTCCAGGGCCCAGCAGCGGTGGGCCCTTATCTATCGAAAAGAGCATATAGGTGTATATGCCACGATGGCTTAGTAGTTAAGTCACATGTGTTGTGTAGTCCATACCTGAGGAGGTTGTGGGTTTGAACCACGCTAGACACAACTTTCTAAATAATTTTAATTCGTACAAAACCCGTGCTTGCGGGTATGGGTAAGGGGTGGGTTGGGGTGTATAGACCCTGACCCGTACCCGTGAAACCCTTACCCGGGAACCCGGCGGGTTACCCATACCCATGTTGAACACTAGGTGCTGCAGAGGGTTGCCGGAAAGACTTGTGGATGATGCTTCCAATGTGAGGGGAGGCTTCGTGGAGTATTTTTCTGGGGGTGCTTGCCCCAGCAGTAATGATAAGGTTGCCTTTGGACATCCAGTGGACAGCTGTGATGTGGACTTTCTGGGGATATAGGAGGGGCAGCTGAGCATTAAGGGAGGCAGAGATGAGGGCTGGGCTAGGGCGGTCCTTAGTAGGGATTGGGAAGTGCGACAGTGCAACAACCAGGCTAGGGTTGAGGGTTCTGTTTGTGGCAATTGCTGAGTAAGTTTTCTTGGGGGGGGGTTGGAGAGGGTTTGGGTGCTGGTGGGGGTTTTGGGGCTTGTTAGGAGGGGGGTAGCAGCTTTTTGGCTTGCTATGGCCTTCGTCAAGGACGACAGGGTGGCTAGGATTTGATTGAGTGTGGACGTATTGTCTTCAGGAGGGGTAGAGACATTGTCGGCGTCAATGAAACTGAATTTGCCTAATATGTTTAGGAATGAGGGGTGTGAGAGGAGAATGGCTAGGGCCGAGTTGAGTTTGAGGATTAGGGAGGGGTCTTTAGCATTTACTATCAGTTGTATGAGGGAGTCAACAATACTCTGAGGGTTGTTGACTGTGGGAAGATCAGACATGGTGGTGGTAGGAGTAAGAGATGCGTCCCCATCACTAACAGTTCCTTGGAGGTTATCCAAGGGGAGGGTGAGATGATTAGAAGTTGAGAGGGGCCACTCCAATTGGTGAGGCATATAGTCAGCAAAACAACAATTGATCAAGTTGAGCTTGGCTCAACAATACAACCACTTTGTGGTTTAAATATGTAGCTAGTGCTTCTCCTAGCTAGTAAGTACTTGGTACAATCAATAAGCAGTTCCTGAGCTTCGTCAGCTTTTGTTATCATCAGTAAGCAATCAGTCAGCAATCAGTAAGCAAGCAAGTTCCAGACCAATAGTAAGTAACAACAGGTGATGCAGAAAGACACAAGGAACGTGCTGCACATAACAAGAAGAGGGAACCTAATTGTGCCACCTGCAGTTGGACTCTTTGCAGAGGGACCAGTGAAGGAATGCATAACTGAGGAAGATTAGTGGTACATCCTTGAGCCAGAAGGAGGAGGGTTAAATCAGAGGACGTGGGGTTTTCCCTGAAGATTGAGGTAAGTCCATAATGTCATCTCCCCCTCAAGGTCAAGCTTTCCACAGCTCTCAGTCACCTTGATCTTGGGCCTCCCAATCAATGTAATCATCAAGGTCTTCTCCTCCCTCAATGTCATAGTCCTTTTCTGCCTTCTCCTTCTCCTGGTCCTCTCTTTCCTTCCTCTCTTTGTCTTGTTGTTTCATGCAAAAGATCCCCACCACAGTTCCCATGTGACTGAGAGGGAAGGTGTCCTCCATGTGCTGCCTAGTTAGAGTTTGAAAGTCCGGTTGAGTCCAGTCTTTTGCCCATTTTGGGCACAACCGGGACAGCAACTGGTTGCACCTGGAGCCGAATTCTCAAAGACCGGACCACGACCTTCCCCAACCCACTGCAACTGGTTGCACGTAGGCGAAAAGACCAGTCCATCTCAGTCCCAACCGGTTGATTTGCAACCAGTTGGAACTGCCCGAAGACTGGTTGCAACTTGACAGAAATAAGAACAATGATTCAATGTGTTCGTAGTTTCGCACATACAAAGCAATTATATTTTCAAAAATTCAGGCTATGTTATATACATGATGACTACTCTAAGTGTTCCCTAAGGTCATGAAGGCATATGTGGATGTGAGCAGGTGCGCAGGTGTGTGGATGTATGGGCGTGCGGGTAGATGAGGACGGGTGGGCGAGTGTGAAGGTAGTGGGCATCCCAATGTGTGGGCAGGCATGTGTGAGACATGAGGTGGGCGTGTGTGACGGTTGTATAGTCGTTATTGTTGATGTTGTTGCTATCGCTGCTCATGAAGCAGACGTGCGGCAGACAGGTGGGCGTGCGGTCACTGTTGCATTGCCATCTGTGTCGTTGCTGTCATCGCTGCTGCATTGCTGTCGTGTCATCACCAGTGTTACTGCCATCGCCATTGATGTCGCCTTGCTACCGCCACTGTCACACTTGCTGTCACCACTGCTGCCATTCCATTGCGTTGCAGTTGCCACTGTAGTGGTGTCCAAGTATGCTCGGACAGGACATGAGTCGAGGGACCCACATTGCTGACTAAGGTGCTTGAAGTCAAGTAGACGAAATGAGGGACAAGAGAGGGATGACATCGATTTCGAACACAAGTTGGCGTGGTGGCTCAATAAAGCATTCAAAGTCAGATGGGGGGAGGGAAGAAAAGTGGTCAATCTTGAGCCTGAGTTGGCACGGTGGCGTGGTAAGGCATTCAGGATTTAGAGAGCAAGAGGAGAGAGAAGCGAGGGCAGACAGGAGACTCACAGTATAGGTACAGTTGGCAATGGGGCGAGAACGTTGGCTGACGTGGGCGCGCTGTGAGCCTGCCGTTGGTCATGGGCAATGTCAAATGGGGGTGTATCATACTGTAAAATAAAGTAAACTGAAACAAAGAGAGAGGACAGGAGTGCGAAAATGGTAAACTAGAATCGAGGCCCCAGCAGAGCAGTCCACGAGGGGAAATTGATTGAGGTAAATCGGTCAAGTTATACACAAGCTACACTTACTGATAGATGGTAGCAGAGTCTTGCATGCTCACTTGCGTTGCTCAACAGTCTGTGGTCTACACCAAAGATGGTGGTGGCTGCGGGCAGGCCGAGCGTGTGTGGGGTGAGTGAGATGGCAGGAAGTGAGGTCAAGCTAGACGATGATAATGGGGTTAGTTGGACAGTCAAAACAGTTATCCCTACAGATGTACACATGTATCCATCCACATCACAGATAGTTGGAGGTAGTTTCGACTGCTGCTGCTCCTTGCCGCTGCTCCGGTGCCATCATCATTGCATCCCTGTCGCCAACGACCGCTGGCTGATGCAGTACTGGTAGTAACAAGGTTGGCATGGAGAACGAGAGAAACATCTTGTCTCAGGGAGGTGTATTAGGCAAAGCTTTCAAAGTTGAGATCCACTGGTGGCACGTTGGGACCGCCTCGACTACAGGCGTCACTGCCACCTCGCCACTCTCTTCACATCACTCAGCGGTCCGTGGCCTGTTCCAAAGGCGTGAGAAGGCCGCCAGTGGCCGCTTTCCATCCCTGCTACAGGGATGGTCACTTTCATCATCACCTTCTGACTCGATGTCATTGTGAACTGCGTGGGGCATGCAAGAGGGCGTAAACTTGAGCTGCAATGAGCATGAGGGCATTGTCGGCAGTGCGGAGACTGAGGGCAAAGGGAGATTTTATCAAGATCAGACTGCTGGTATGTTAATCGACTGGTGTCAGTGAGGCACTATGGTGGATGATGGTATGCACCACACACCTCCTGCACTGCATTGCCGCCGCTGTCATTCTGCCACCACCACTGCTGCTCTATCGCATCACCTGAGGCACGGCTCAAAAAACTTAAAAAGATCAACAAGGGCGATCGACAGGTGAAAAACAGGTCGACATTGGCAAGTGAGGAGTCCGATGGGCTTTAGGCAGTGGATATGTCTTCAGTGTGTAGTCGGTTTTGGGGGTGTCGAAGAGGTCGAGGTGGCAAGAGGAAAAGTAAGTGAGGTAGCATGAGGGGGAGAGGCGACAGCTGGCCGCATGGCTGAGGGGGTGCAACTGGTTGTCCAGCAACCAGTTCTAGTCGGTCCCAGTTGGTCCAACACCGGTCCATCACATGATCAGAATCAAATGCAACTGCAACTGCAACTGTTTGGCAACCCAAAGGACTGCAACTGAAGGTCCAGTTGCAATCAGTTGCAGTCCAGTTGGGTTGCAGTCTTTTTCCAGTCCCTGCAACTGGACTTTCAAACTCTATGCCTAGTACAGTTCCAGACCTCCTGGCACATGGCCAAGTATTCATTGGTTATGGGGAACTTGTCCTTAGATAGGACATCAGGGCTGAGCTGTTGTCCCTTTGCATTGGCATTGGCAGGTCCTCCACATCTCTTGCCATTTGGTGAAGAAGCAGATGCCACCATCCAATGCATGGTTGACTGCCCTCTCCCCCTACCCTGTCCCTTGGGTCGAGTAGATTGGCAAACACTTGAGGCATCCTTGTTTCCTTCTTGAGGTACTTGGAGAGTGACCCCTAGGACAGCTTACATTGATGTAGGGGGAGTGGAACAATGGGAATCAGGATGAAAGGGGTGCAGGGTCTTCTGAATGTGGTCCCTGCTTTCTTGTTCTTTTATCTCCTTCCATCTAGGGAATGACAAGGGTATTTCAGGATTTCTCAAGGGTTTTGCAATATTTTGACTAGAAAAGGTCAATAACAGCAACTAAGTATCCTAATTGATAGAACATTAATCAGGCTATATCTCAGTCAAATCTTGACCAATTTTGATGAACATTGGCTTTTAAACAAGCCAATTTTCATCAAAATCGGTCAAGATTTGACTGAGATATATAGCCTGATTAGTGTTCTATCAATTAGGATACTTAGTTGCTGTTATTGACCTTTTCTAGTCAAAATATTGCAAAACCCTTGAGAAATCCTGAAATACCCTTGTCATTCCCTACTTCCATCCACTGTTGGTATATTCATAGGGGCAGCGTGGTACCCTCCCAACATGCTCCAGGACCACTTTGTACATTTGTCCAGCTCAGCAAAGGTGATGCAGGTCCATGCATTCTGTCATTTTGTGGCCTGCCCCTATGCTGTGGTACTGGCAGTTTTCCAGTATCTCAAGTTCATGAGGCAGATGATACTTCTGCCCCATTCCTAGGGTCATGAGCCAGTCCCTTCCTTCACAAGGTGAGAGGTATTTCCTAGGGTCCTTCTTGTCATATGCCTCCATAATTCTCTCCAGTACTTGGGCCTCAAGCAGGAATTTCTTGGCTGAGTGGACCTCGGGTTCAATGTTCCTTCTCTCCCTGTCAAGGTCCACCCATTTGTTAGTGAGCTCCTTTTGCTCCTTCCTGAGTCACTCCGCTTCCAGGTCAAGGTACTTCTTTTCAACCAATGACTATTGGAGACAATACATTTCTGCAAACATGCCATAGTCATTGATTAGTTTGGCCCCTCTGATCAGGGTTCTGTCAAAGAAGTTTTCAGGCTTGAAGCCTTCCAACTCCTTCTCATCACACTTCCAGGGGAAATTCCTTCAGCTAGGGGCAGGGTGCAGGCTCTCCCCATATTCAGGGCATCCCTTCCCCATTGCGCTATACACCTTGGGGTCCCCTTCTTGGATAGTAAGTTTCTGGTACCTAGCTCCCTTCCAGCAGAAGTTCCCCTTGCTTTCATCTAACACCTCAGTTTTGGTGAAGCCCTGACTAGGGTTCCACCTGAGCCACCCTTCACCTGGGCGGTTGTCCTGTTCCTGAACCTTGGCCTCAATGGGGCTTTTGGTTGCTTCAGGACTGGTGCTTTTTTGCTGAGCAATAGGGGTTGTTGGAGTGGAGCAAGGAACAGGGGTGGTGTTGGTTTCCAAGGGTTGACAGGTACTGGCATGCTCAAGTGTGGATGATGGGAGACCAAGTGGCCCCTCTATGAGGGTTGCACCAGCTCCTCCAGCCCCTTCATCAGGGGCTTCAGAGGCAGCTTGGACAGGTTCTTGGAACTCCAAAGCTTCATCTCCAGCACTGCTGCCTTCCCAAAACATTGATAGTCCCTGGCGCGCTTCATTATCTCCAAGCCCTGGTGGTACTAGGAGTGCTTTGACACTAGAGATGCTTCCTCCCTCACTTGTTGGAGTATCCTCCATTCTCAGAGGAATGCAGAGCATCTCAGGTGTGTTTGGGCAAGTGGACACCACTGTTACGATCTGCTGGAACAGACCATCTTTTTCTTTTCTTGTATCATATGACCTCTTGACCCTGTAACAGACCTTGACTCATGACCCAATGCCTTGTGACTCATTGACTCATACTTATTGATTCCTTACTGCACAGCAATGATCGATACTCAAGTATGTCATTTCATATCCATTGTCTCCTACTGTACGTTTCATCCCTTCGCTTCACTCTCATTGTTTCATATGATAGATGCACTTAGCACCTTGTTTCATACTGACTGCATGTTTCTGATGTGTTTCACATATGTTTCATGGACTCCTACCTTCAGTATATAAACCCTTCAATTAGGACAGTTAGGCATCAAGCCTGACTTAGTTGAGCCTGTATCAACAAAGCAGTAGTCTTCAGGGATAATACCCAGACACTTCTCTTCAAACTGCTATATCTAAGTCGCTTGCGAGCCACTTAGCATGATCCCTTCAGACTACTTCAAGAATGACTACCTTTGGTACAAGGTACAACTGACAAGTGATGCCAACCCCCAGCTGTGTGGGATACTAGACAGAGAGCTCTGCTAGTAGTTGCCTTAGACCATCGTACACACTGCATTCACTTGCATCGTCAGAGAGCATTGCACAAGAGCATATTAGGCTCAGGAGACAAGCCCTAGGTCACTACTCTAGGCACAAACTGCTGAGTAGGGAGACCAGCCCCCATCTCAAGAATGACAACATAGAGTGTGCTTAAGCACCTGAACTTCAAATCACCAATGTCTGGCCTTTATGCACTGCAGGGCATAACATAAGTCAGGCTCTACTTCCAACAAGCTGGCAGCTCTATCGATCACACTCGACTCCAATCTCAATAACTACGTTCAAGCCCCAGTATGGCCAAGGGATACCCTCCCCAGCCAAGTCAAAGGCAAAGTGTTCTGGTTGAGCGATGTTGGAGAGAAAGGATATTGGGTTGAGTATAAAGAAAACAACAAGACCAAGCATTTGCACATCAATTTTTACTCGTACAATCACACTGATGAACAAAGACAATTCTACACTGGACACGTGTGGTTTGTACTTACCGAAAGAACAGAGGATAGCACCTGGCATACAAGAGGAGCCAATATGGTGAATATCTCAAACAAACTAGGACTTGGATGGTGGGATGTAGCAAATCCCAACCATCAGATAGGACAGCATACCATTACTGTCCCAGAAACAGAAACAAACCCTGAACTGGCACAAATATCAGCAGCCCCTCAAGTGGGACTGGTGCCTATGGAAACAATCGTGGCTATGACAGTTGCCCTGACACAGCAGAATGCCCAGAACAACAGGCAGGGATGAGGAGGACTTATAGAACTCCCACCCCCAAATTTCAATGGAAACCGAAGCCAATCAGACCTCTTCCTAGATAAGTTTCTAGGGTATGAGCTGATCAATGGCGACAACCAAACATTCCAGATCCCATACCTAAAGACAGCATTATGCCTGTCTTACATTGTTGGACCAAACATAGACACATGGGCCAACTCCAAGAGGCACTGGCTCAGGGACCAAGTCAAGATCCACCACATTCCCCAGACTAGCAACAGCCTCTGGGATCAATTTGAACACAACTTCAGGGTAGAATATGTAGATTTGGATGCCAAGCTAAATGCCCTACAGAAGTTCCAAGAGCTGAAGATGATAGGAGGAGACATCACCACCTACATCGCTACCTTCGGCCGGCTACAAGAAGAGTCTGGATATAGGGAAAGCAATCTAGGGGCAATTGTCAAGTTCAGAAAGGGACTCCTACCCAAACTCCTCCAGGAAATTATCACGCACAATGTCCCAGCACCCATGATGCTCACCAGTTGGAAGCAGAAAGCCAGAGAAAGACAATTGGTCTACAAAAAGCTGAGGAACATAACAGCAAAGAAACCAGCCTTCCCCATCCAACAGCTAGCCCAATACTTGGGCCTTCTAAATTATACACTGAACCAGTACTCCCAGATGGGGCACGTACCATGAACAAACCCAGGAAGGAATCCCCACAGAAATAGCCAGATCATCCCCATGAACATGGACACAGGAAACACTGGAAGGAAGTTTCCACCAGGGCAGTGGAGCCTGGGGAAGGCCAAACTCTACCAGAAAGGTGCTTGCTTTATATGCAAGGCACAGGGACACTTCAGCAGCAAGTGCCCCCAGAGACTGAACAGAGGACAACCAAGCTGAGCACGCACAGTGGAAGTTGCAGAAGCCAAGATGACCATCAGTAATGAAGAAGCCCTGAAACAGATCGGAGGATTTGAGGGTGTCCTCAAAATGCTTCCCAACGAGACAGAGGAAATCAAGATCAGAGCGATCAGTGCTCTCCAGGATTTTTACCAGGCCCAGAACTAGCTGCTGTAGTTAGGGCTCTGAAAATACAGACGATGTACATAAACAAGCACAACTCAATCAAGTTGCTGTTCTCACTGTACTCGTATTGTGACAAGGTAGAGGAAACAGTGCTCATTGACAGTGGCACAACAGAAAACTTCATAGATTACCAACCCATGGCAAGACTATGCCTTGGAACCAAGAAGTTAGAACAAGTACATCCTATCATTAATATCAATGGAACATTGAACCAGGCAGGAGACATTATGCATTATTGTGACCTGCTGGTAACAAGAGGACAGAAGACTGGACAAGAACATTTTTTTGTCACAAACCTAGAGAAGGACCAATTCATCTTCAGATACCCCTGGCTTCAAATGTTCAATCCAGACATTGATTGGATGACAGGCATGGTCCAAGGACCAGAGACATGGATGGAAACCTTGCTCAAAGGGGACCTAATGAGGAAAGACCACCTAAAAGAAATGACAAAGGTGGCAATAGCCCAGCTCAAAGAAGGAGACAAACTATACATTGCGATCAAGGCCATCAAGACAGAACCTATCGAAATCAACAAGACAACCATAGCCCAGCAAATGGCAGAAAAAGCATACAATGCTGGCAAGGTCAACACAGAACAAACAATACCCATGGTTTTCAAGTGACATTGGAAAGTATTCTCAGAACAGGAAGTCTGTCAACTACCACCTCACCGCAAATGGGACCACAAGATTGAACTAAAACCAGATGCACCAGACATAATCAATAGCAAGGTATACCCACTGTCAAAAGATGAACAGAAAGCACTGGACAAATACATCACGGACAATTTGGACAAAGGATATATCACAGCATCATCATCTCCCTTTGGATCCCCAACATTCATGGTTAAAAAGAAAGACGGAACATTACAAATTGTACACAACTACAGGAAGCTCAATGAATATACAATCCTAGACATCACCCCACTCCTGTGCATTCAATCTATCCTGGAAGAACTGAGAGGAAAGACACTCTTCAGCAAGTTCGACATCAGGGCAGGCTACAACAACATTCGGATTGCAGAAGGAGACAATTTCAAAATGGGGTTCAAAATGAGCAAAGGATTGTTCGAATGGATAGTCATGCCATTCGGACTCTGTAATGTACCTGGTACCTTCACACACATGGGGAACAATGTTCTGAGACCACTATATGCAAAATACCCTGGGAAGTTGTCAAGAATCGCTGATGCCCGACTCTTGATAGAGTTCGCAGTGGCATCTTATCTTCTGTGAAGTGACCCTTGCATGATATAGCTCATGCAACCGCTTCTCCACCCCACTCGTAATACTGATGAGGGAACTCCCAGATGTAACTTGGTTCTGAGTTTTGGTCCTCTCTACTGGTATTGGTCAGGCGGCTAAACTATAGCCGTCTCGTTGACTGATGTGATTCGGTCACGCCGTCTGTCTCTGTCCTTGGGTGGGGTTCAATTGTCCGAGTTCTACGCCTCACAGACCGTGACTGCTAGGCTTTAGCCACCGAGGCTTGCACCGCATGGGTGCCACTGTCAGCAGTCGAAGTATAGACTGCGTACCTCTCCTCTGGAGTGCTGCTTGATTTAGCTCAAGCACTAAGCTTCGGCGTTCCTTGGATGTCATCCAAGGGGAATGTGCGTGGGTTAGAAGCTGAGAGGGGTCACTCCCTACTGAGGTAAGATGCTTCAGATAGTCAGCAAGACTACTATTGGATTAAGTCGAGCTTGGCTCGACTTCACAGCTTCCTAGAAGCTTAAATACATGTCCACTATCTAGAATATCAAATAGGCAAGACAATAACGTGAGAGTTCCTTGTCATCCTATCAGTAAGTATCCTAGCATCCAAACAATAGCGTGGGAAGGATTTATCCTTCCCCCATCGTCCCTGTTCCAGCCTCTTGAGCCCGTTCTAGCCCTTGAACAATAGCGTGTGAGTATTGTTCTCCTTGGCCAATGGCCTTTTCACCTCCAGGCACTAGTGCCGAGGTCACAGGTGCATTGTGGGCCACCTGACGCCCACCTTCCTGTTTGATCCAAGAGCAAAGCAAGCCCAGGCTTGGCCAGGCTCTCCTAGTGATAGGGGCAGTCCTCCCCCCTTCTAGGCGGTCCCTCCCTGAGGTCCGAGAGGTCCATGGACGGGTCTTCTTTTGTTTCGTTTGTCTTTGGCGCGGAGTCGTCTAGGGAGGTCCCCTCCCTTCAGAGTCTCGTAGACTCATCGTCAGGACTCTTAGTCCTGTCCTCTCTTGGTCTACTGGTCCCCTCACCTCCTCATCAGGTGGGAGTCTCTTCATCATCGTGGGATCTTCCAAAGAGAGTCCTAGAGCCTGCTGCAAGTGACTTGTCGTGTAGATCGAGGTGGTCCATAACAGAAGTTCCGCCACTACATGGACAACTGCATTGTCATGACTGAAGAAGGGGAACAGGGATTGCACATCAAAATTTGTCATGACTTCTTCAACATTCTCAAACAGCACAATCTCTTCCTGAAACTGGCAAAAATGTAAATTCTTCCAAATGGCCATTGACTACCTAGAAATCAGGGTAGAAAATGGAGAGCTCATGATTGACCCCACAAAGATCACAGAAATCCAAGAATGGCCAACAACCCTGAAAAATGTCAAAGAAGTGCACAGTACACTTGGGCTCCTCAGATATCAGTGGCCATTGTAAGCGCGAAGCGTCGTGTCGACGCGCTGTGAGTTCGTTCGGCAGAGTCAAGTTCCGTGAGGGATGGGGAAAAAGGGTTTACATTAGAGGGGAAAGGGTAATACTCCTGAGCGAGGCTGGTGCTCTCGCACTAGCTCGTTCTTCCTTTTTGTACTCGAAGTCTGTTAGGGCTTATATATATGGTTTGAATATGCAATACTCATCGGCGATGAGAGCGAGAGCGTCGGCCGATATGGGCGCGCGCAAGGTCGCCGTTTGGTTGCTAGACATGTCGAACGGGCGGCATATGGTAGTGTAAGGTAAAAGAGGCTAAGGCAAGAAATAGAAAGAAGGGAGCATACGAAAGAAGTAATCTACGAATATCAAATGCTGTCCGAGAGGCGCTCCAAAAGGCCATTCCGAGCCCAGCGGCGGACCTCCCCTTACACCTGCTGGGGGGTCAAAAATTGACCGTCCCCGGTCAAGCGTGCTTTTGCGGTGTGATACGAGTCGTGGCGGTGGTGGCGGCGGCGGGGTCTTCTCAATTCGAGGTGCCAGTGACATGTGTGTGCGAGGGCGCGCACGTGAACAAGGTGACGATGCTGCTGGTGGAGTGGGTGGCAATGCTGTGTTCGGCGGCGTCTCTTCATGTGCTCGCGTGGTCCTTGCGCTCGTGGTTGCTGCTGCTGCTTCTTTGCTGAGGTAATGTTCTGATTGTCGATTTTCGTGGGGCATTCTTCTTCGAGGCGGTTCTCGGACGCGGCGTTAGGCAGGCAGGGCAGGCAGGGCAGAAGCAGTGGCAAAGAGGCGGCAGCAGGTGAAGGTGGCAAGGCAAGGACAGGCGAGGACAATGAAGTCGCGAGAGGCGAGGGCAGCGAGGCGGCACGGGGTAACAGCAGCGGGGCAACGAGAGGTGAGGACAACAGACCGGGAGGCGATGGGAGCAGCACCGACGAGGGGTCACGTGGGGGCGGGAGATTTGCAGCAAGGTTGAGGGGTGAGGGTGGCGGCGGCAGGATGAGAGGCGAACATGTCGACGCGGCAGCAAGAGTCGAGGGCTGGGATGTGGCAGAGCTTGCAGAGTGAGAGACGCGAGGGCCTTTAGGTCGAGGCGTGCGGGTGAATTTGACTTTGTTGGCAATTGTCGCATGGGCTGATGAAAAGACTGGAGTTGATGGTGCATTGCATGGCAGAGGTGTGGCGGGGTCTGACAGTCGACGTGGTGGCGAATCGCAAGGCAGAGGGGTCGGCATGATCACATTGGGACAAGTCGCAGGTGGTGGTGTGGGCGGTGTGACGCGTGCGGGTGACGGGCGCATGGGGGAAGAAGGAATGGATTGTGTGTCACACAGCAGTAGGGTAGCAGGCTGTGATGGTGGACGTGGTAGTGGATCACAAGACAGAGGAGTGGACAAGGGCACATCAAGGCAGGTGGCAGGCAGCGGCGTGGGGCGCGTTGCTGTGGTCACGGTGGTGTTGGCCGGCATGGGCATTGATTCACTTGTCGAGGCGGTGCGTGCGTGCGTTGCTACTTTCGCGGGCTGCGTGAGTTTGCTGAGCTGAGCCTTCTCGCCTTCGTGTTGCTCTCTGCTGGCAGTGAGTATTCTGAATGTGATATCGGTGGGCTTGTTGGCGGGGGGAGTGGCTCCGGTGGCTTGCAAAACACGAGTTCGTGTTGCCTCCTTGATCTGGCTTGTGATGGCTGTCTGCAATTCGACATGGGGTGGCACGTCACGAGCAGGGTCTGCTGGCCTTGACACAGGTGGTGGAGGTGTGGTGCATCCAAACTGTTGGTTATGGCACAGGAGCTGTGAGCGCTCCCACTCATCATCGTCGGAGTCCCATACGCGTGGGTCTCGCTCTTGCTCAAGGAGGCGCTCCCAGGATCGGTGGTGGCGGTAAAAGACAGTGCATCCAGCATTGCGAACGTCACGGGAGTCGAAATACTCTCCTTGCGGTTGGTTGGGATAGTCAGCCGTGAGGTGATGGAAAAGTGCTTTGCGGTCCTTGGGGTGGAAACCGTGCCAAAACCACATGTCACGATCTTGCTTGGGGGTGGGGCGCGAGATGTAAACTGGCCAGCTCAGGTATATGAAGCGCTCATAGTAGTCAGTTACTTCGTGATCACTGCTCATACGATACTTTGAGACACTTTGAATTAGGTCAAGGAGCGCCCGCTCATCAGGGCTTGCTGTGGATGGACTAGGGTAAGGGTGACCAAACGCAGCCCGTGATTGTGGCAAATCAGCGGTGGGGCAGGAAGGGGGAGCATTCCGTGGCTGCCTGGCAGGCATGGCCGGAGCGGTTGGTGCCTGGAGGGAGACAGCGGCTATCAAGGGCGATGCTCTATTTGTGATTTCTGGCACAGGCAACGTTTCGGCAGCATTGGGGAAGTGGTGAGCGCAGCGGGCGTACAGGATGGCGTACATGCGATCCTGCCGTGATAGGCCGTGCATGCGACTCACTAGGTCCTCTAGCTCTCTGTCCTCAGCATCGCGGATGTCATAGGCGTCCCTGTATGGATCGGGGGGTGGAGGAGTGTATCGGGCATGTGTGTAGTCTCGCGGGTCTCGTTCGCCATAGCCGAGGAGGCGCTCATAGCTGCGCTGAGGTCGTTCCTGTCTGCTGGGCTGGGGTGTGTAGTATGACATGTTGGAAGGAATGTGGGAAGGGGGAGGAAAGGCAGACGTAACACGGCGCGAGCACGCTCAAGCAGCCGGTCAAAGGTGATGGCGAGCGTTTGTGGCGTGCTAGGGGCCTGGGGGTTGGAACTGTAAAGACTCAGCCTCACTGGGGCAGCCAATTTGTAAGCGCGAAGCGTCGTGTCGACGCGCTGTGAGTTCGTTCGGCAGAGTCAAGTTCCGTGAGGGATGGGGAAAAAGGGTTTACATTAGAGGGGAAAGGGTAATACTCCTGAGCGAGGCTGGTGCTCTCGCACTAGCTCGTTCTTCCTTTTTGTACTCGAAGTCTGTTAGGGCTTATATATATGGTTTGAATATGCAATACTCATCGGCGATGAGAGCGAGAGCGTCGGCCGATATGGGCGCGCGCAAGGTCGCCGTTTGGTTGCTAGACATGTCGAACGGGCGGCATATGGTAGTGTAAGGTAAAAGAGGCTAAGGCAAGAAATAGAAAGAAGGGAGCATACGAAAGAAGTAATCTACGAATATCAAATGCTGTCCGAGAGGCGCTCCAAAAGGCCATTCCGAGCCCAGCGGCGGACCTCCCCTTACACCATGGATCTCCAATTTCACCAGAATCGCTAAACCGCTCACGGATTTACTACAGAAAGGCAAAACATTTGCATGGAACACCACTTGTGAAGAAGTGGTCAAACGACTCATTGGACTAGTCACCTCTGAACTGGTTTTGGTCCCACTGGACCCTGATCAACAGTTCATTCTTTACGTGGATGCATTGCAATTTGCCACAGGAGCTATACTATACCAAGCCGATAAAGAACAAATGGATAAACAAGGAAACCCACTACTAAGGCCCACTCCCAAACACTTACAAAAACAGAACAGAACTACCTGATCTACAACTGAGAATTGCTAGCAGTCATCAGAGGACTACAAACCTGGCAGCACCTACTTTGAAATACAACCACCCCAGTACTTGTCATTACCAACCATGCCAACCTCCAATATTATTGAGAACCACATAAACTTGGACCATGGGTCAATGGATATATTGCGGAATTGGCTGATTTCCATATACAACTTGTCTACAAACCAGGAGCTACTAACCGAGCAGATGCCCTGTCAAGACAACCAGACCTAACCCCTGGAGCAGACAACTACCATTGATCATTACCCTGCTAGACCACCTCTTTGTAAAACCTGGAGTACCAACACAAACCTACACGACCACCCAACAGAAACATGATAATGACTCTGGATACGAGTCCGATGCCCCAATATTAGTCAACCATGGCATTCCCATCCTGAAAGTGAGAGCGACTACCATACTCAATGACAGACAATTCTCAGCAGTAGAACTGGACAAAGTACTAATAGAAGACCAAACAATACAAGCAGCAATGATCGAACGATGGAGGATGAGCCACAAGATCTCCAAGAATGGAAAACTATGGACCAAGGATGACGCACTTGTTGTTGTGGGAAACAACGATTTTAAGAGGGGGGTAATTTCCCTCTTTCATGATACTTTGACAGTGGGACACCCTGGAATTATGAAAACCCTACTGATGACAGCAACATACTACTGGTGGCCTGGCATGAAAGAGTTCATCACCAACTACATCAGAAGCTGTGCAACATGCCAGATGACCAAAGTAAACACCCACCCCACAAAGCCAGCTCTTTTTCCTATTGTCGCTGAACCAAACACCTTACCATTTCAGATGATAGCTGTGGATTTCATCGTCAAACTTCCAATGTCAGAAGGATATGACTTGATACTGACCATTACCAACCATGACTGCTCGAAAGCAGCTATCTTCCTACCATGCAACGAAGCAATCAGTGCCCCAGAAGTAGCAGAGCTATACGCATGACAAGTCTTCCCCCACTATGGAGCCCCACTCAAGGTAATATCTGACAGAGACCCACGATTCACATCCAACTTCACCATGTAACTGTGCAAGATACTAGGAATCAAGCAGAACATCTCATCAGCCTACCACCCACAAACAGACAGACAAAGTGAACAAACAAACCAGAGCCTAGAGTAATACCTCTGAGCATTCTGCAGCAACCAGCAGGACCAGTGGGCACGATGGCTACCTCTGGCACAATACACCTGAAACTCCTGGCCTCATTCAACCACAAAGAAAACACCCTATGACTTGATATTAGGATACACCCCAACAGCACACCAACCAACCAGACAGACAGACATACCAGACCTCAACAAATGAATCAGAAATCTTCAACAAGCCCATAAGGAGGCCCAAGAGGCCATGAGTAAAGTGCAAGAAGGGCTGGTCAAGATGACGAAGTTCAGGGGATACAAAGAAGGACAGAAAGTCTGGCTGGAAGGAACAAATATTAAACGACCCTACAACTCCCCAAAACTCTCACCAAGGCAATATGGACCTTTCAAGGTAGTCGCCAAGATATCACTGGTGGCCTACAAACTCCACCTCCCTGAAACATGGCAAATCCACCCTGTGTTTCACGTGTCACTTCTCACACCCTTCACAGAAACTAAAGAGCACGGACGCAATTTTATCAAACCACCACTGGATGAAATAGAAGGAGAAGAAGAATGGGAGGTGGAACAGATCCTTGGAAAATGACATCACAGCTGAGGAAGAAAACTTCAATACCTCATAAGATGGAAGGGATATGCCCCAGTGCATGATCAATGGGTTGACAAGGCCAACATGCATGCAACTGGACTAATTGATGAATATGAAACACGACAAGCAGAGCACCCGCCTCGAAGGAGTATAAGAACCCCAAGGAAAGGACAGACAGCAGTTATCCACTCTCTCACACTCTACCCACCTCACTACCAAGATCATTATCGACCTATGCTGTTATGATCCGCTGGACTAGACTGTTCTTTTTCTTTCCCCATGTGACTCCTAGACCCCATGACAGACTTGACTCATGACTCTGACTCATGCTACTGACTTGTACTCTTTGACTCATATCTCAGACCTCATTTCATATCCATTGTTGTGCCCTACCCCCTTCACTTCGTACCATTGATACACTTAGTACCTCGTTTCACATTCATCATTTCATTCTCATCGTTTCACCTTCATCATTTCATACAGTTGATGTACTTAACACCCTGTTTCAGATTGCATCCCCTGCACTATATAAGCCCTCTTACTTGGGTAGTAAAGGCCTTAAGCCTGACTTAGTTGAACCTGTATCAGCTTAGCAGTAGTCTTCAGGGATAATACCCAGACCACTTCTCTTCGAAATTGCTTGCTTAAGACAACAATCTGTCTTAAGCATGTATCCCTTCAGACTACCTCAAGAATGATTCGTATTCTTGTTGAGTACCTCTTGACCGAACCCTTAGTACAGGGTAGAATGAACAACTGATCATGGCAGATATCCTTCGAGGAGGGACATTGCTAGCACTTAGGCATCTGCACACAGCGCATTTACTTGCATTATCAGAGACCACTGATAGATCCTGCTGAGTAGGGAGACCAGCCCCCATCGACAGAACCAACGTAGAGCATGCTTAAGCACCTGAACCAACCGAACCGCCAACATCTGGCCTTTACGCACCACAGGGCATAACATAAGTCAGGCTTTAGACCTCACAAGCTAGCAGCTCTACTGATCCAACTAAACGATAACCTCAACAAATACGTCCAAGTTCCCGTATGACCCGAGAACGACCTCTCCGACCAGCTCAAAGGAAAAGCCTTTTGGGTTGAAGACAAAGGTGACAAAGGGTACTGGATCAACTACAAAGAAAATGACAAAGTCAAATACTTGCACGTCAAATTCTACTTATACACACACAAGGATGTACAGAAGAAAACCCACACAGGACACACGTGGTTCGTGCTAATAGACAAAGACAAGAATAACACCTGGTACACTAGAGGAGCCAATATGGTGAACATCTCGAATGAACTAGGTCTTAGATGGTAGGACCTAGCCAACCCCAAATATCAGACAGCACAGCACACAATCACTGCACCCGAAACGAACCCCGAACCAGCTCAGATATTGGCAGCCCCCTTCGTGGGACCCGTGCTGATGGAAACAATTGCGGCCTCAATGGTTGCACCAGTACAGCAGATTCCCCAGTATAATGGGAATGGGAAAGGAGGACTGATTGGCCTCTTGCCTCCAATCTTCTATGGAGATAGAAGCAAATCCGAGCAGTTCTTAGACAAACTGCTAGGATACGAACTGATCAACAGGGATAACAAGGTCTTCATGACCCCCTACCTGAAAGTGGCATTCTGCCTGTCCTACATTGCAGGACCAGACATTGACGCATGGGCCAACAGAAAAAGACGATGGCTCAGGGACCAAGTACAGGTCCACAAGTGGGACCAAAAAGACCAACAACTCTGGGACCACTTCAAAGCGAATCTCAGAGCTGCCTTCACTGATACCGACGCATAGTGTTGCTGCAGCTTAGCCGGCTCAGACTGGCTTTTTTCGAAAAACATGCAATAACAAAATAAATAAGATACCTAAAATTACGAAAGTATTTATGTGTGTATGTTTTACTAAAAGATGGACAGTTACATATATCTGCTCACGGGTTTTATTGGGCCGTTATCCCAGAATTGAAAAACCAGCTCGCGTGAGTGGGTTTTTCAGTTCCAGAGGAACAGCCCGATAAAACCCATGAGCTGATATATGTAACTGCCCATCTTTTAGTAAAATATACACACATAAATATTTTTGTATTTTGTTATTGCATGTTTTTCGAAAAAAGCCAGTCTGAGCTGGCTAAGCTGTAGCAACACTACCAATGCAAAGTTAAATGTGTTACAAAAATTCCACGAGCTGCAGATAGTTGGCAAAGACATCAATATGTACGTTGCCAACTTCAACCACCTCTGTGAGGAATCTGGCTACAGGGAGATGGACCTAGGAGCCACAGTCAAGTTCAAAGACAGGCTCCAATCCAAACTTCTCCACGAAATCATTACGCACTGCATACCAGCACCCGTCACCCTTGTAACCTGGAAACAAAGAGCCAGAGAAAGGCAAACCGTCTACAAAGAGCTGAAGAACGTAGGACAAGGGAAGAAACCATTCCCTGCCTACCAGCTCGCCCAATACCTTGGGTTGAGGAACTACTCACCCAATAATGCATGCACCCCAAACATGCAAGGACCCAAGCTGGGTGTCAAGAATTGCTGACGCTCGACTCTTGATAGAGTTCGCAGTAGCGTCTCATCTGTTCTGGAGTGCTGATTGATATAGCTCAATCACTAAGCTTCGAGGATCCTTGGAAGTTATCCAAGGGGAGCGAGAGTTGGTTAGACGATGAGAGGGGGGTCACTCCAATAGGTGAGATGGTAGTCAGCAAGACCAATGTATGATTAAGTCGAGCTTGGCTCGACTCTACAACTGCTGAAAGGTTTAAATACAAGTCTGCTACTTAGGGATTTGTAAGTAGCAAGTATGATCAATAAGCAATCTTCTCAGGCCTGTCAGCTCTTCCTAAGTATCAGTAAGCCATCAGTAAGTTATGATATCATAGAGTGCATTTTTGGATTTTGGAACAATAGCATGGGAACAGTCAGTCATTCGATCAATAAGCATCCAATCATTGGATCAGTAAGCATATCAGTATCAGACCACAGTAAGTCCCACAGAACGTCAGAATAAAGGTACCACACATCAGAACAATAGTGAGCCTAGGCATGCCACCGGCATCCAGACTTCTTGCAGAAGGCCCAGTGCATACAGGCGTGTTTGGGAATGGGAATGGGTGTGGATCGAGAGGAGGGGGAATGAGTTCCGGGACCAGGAGGTGTGGCTTGCCCTGTAGATCGAGGTAAGTCCATAACAGATGGGTGGGCTACGACGAGGAAAGCCCTCATGCCCATCATGTTTACTGGCCAGGAAAGAACAGAGTATCTGTGGAACGTAACGTCAAATTAGTCCCTATTTTCGAAACTGTTCACCTGCCCTTGTACAGCGCTCCTACGAGTATTGTTACGCCGGGTTCACCACTGCTATCCCTCTCAGTCACGCCATCGCCAATCATCAAACCAGCAATCATGGGACAACCCTCGAGCGTGCCACCGACAGCACTAAGTCCTGTTCCATCTCAGGTGCCTCAAGTTTGGACACCACAAAGTCGTGGGATTTTGGCACAAACACTCATCGATACACCAGTAACTAAACAAGAGGACAATGATGGAGGATGGGTTGATGAAGAACAGGAGCCGGCCAAGGCAGAAATGCCTGGCACTCTCATGCCAGAGCCAGTTGCGCAGCTGCAAACCATATCAAAGGTATCTGCAGCACCAACGAGACAAAAACAAATAACCCATGAAGTACGACGATCGGCACGCATCTCAAGGCCAACCGAAAAGAAGCTTGCCAGCATAGAACAGCCAACCGCCAGCAGTAGCAAGAAGGGCAAACAGCCCGCATCAAAATTCACTGGATTTCACCCAGATTACAAGGGTGATACTGTGTCAGCGGCTGACATAAATGATTGCACTTATAACACCGAAGTTCAAGCTGCCTTAGAAGAGATAAGCGGCGATCCAAAGACACTACTAGAAGCCCAGGAAAGGTATGACTGGCCAAAGTGGCAGGACGTGATGGATCATGAGATCAGTACCCTGCAAACCACAGGCACTTGAAGTGTTGTCTCGCAACCGCCAGACAAAAATATTGTTGGTTCAAAGTGGGTCTTCTGAATCAAGTGCAAGGCCAATGGGACCATTGATAAATACAAGGCACACCTTGTTGCACGTGGTTTCACGCAAATCTATGGCAAAGACTACCTCGAAACATTCTCACCCATAGCAAAACTCACAAGCTTTTGAACGATTCTCGTGTTCGCAGCCAGGTATGACTGGGATGTTGAGACTTTTGACGTTAACAGCACCTATCTCAACGGTGATCTCACACAAGACAAAGAAATATACATGCAGCCACCACCCAAATATGACAGTACGGGGGAGGGCACTGTATTACGACTTCACAAGTCACTCTATGGGCTAAAACAGGCCAGACGAAGATGGTATGATACCCTCGTCCGCATGCTCACTGACCTAGGTTTCCGCGTCAGTCAGGCGGATCCTGGGGTGCTCCAAGCCTGGGTAAAGGGAGACACCCTTATCCTTGCAATACATGTCGACGACTGCATGCTTACCAGCAGTTCGAGCAACCTGATCGCCTCATATAAAGAGAAAATACATGCCATCTACCCCTTCACTGATCTAGGGCAAATCCATTGGCTATTAGGAATTAAAATCAAACGAGATCGCGAGGCACGAACAATCTCAATGTCCCAGGAGTCATACATCAAGGATATCATCAAACAATTTGCACTCAGAAGTGCAAAAGGGCTCGGAACGCCCATGATCCCAGGAGCCACCTACTCCCGAGAAGACACCCCGGACAATCCAACCGACATGGTGCAAATGAACAAAACACCTTATCGTGAAGCTATTGGTTCGCTCATGTATGCAGCCATCGCTACTCGGCCTGATATTGCTTTTGTGGTATCAACTCTATCTCAATTCCTCGAAAACCCAGGAATTGCTCACTGGGAAGCAGTGAAGTGAATCTTCCACTACCTTATCGCTATGCAAGACTTCATACTAACCTATGGTAGCGAAAGGTATGATCTTATAGGATACACAGATGCAGACGGCGTGAACCAAGATCATCGTCGTGCCATCTCTGGCAGTGTATTCCTCATTGATGGCGGTACAATATTGTGGTGCTCCCGGAAGCAGGAGCTTGTCACACTGTTGACAGCAGAGGCTGAATATGTTGCAGCAACACATGCTGCAAAAGAAGCAATTTGGCTTCGCAAGCTCATTTTTGAGCTATTCCCCATGTCTACAGCTTCAACGCCTCTATACTGCGACAATCAAGCCGCCCTCACACTTGCAACTGTGGACAATTATCACACCCGCACCAAGCATATCGATGTCCAATATCATTTTATTTGAGATGTCGTAACAAAAGGGAATATCAGTCTGATCTACTGTCCTACAGAAGACATGATGGCTGATATGCTCACAAAGCTACTTCCCAAGTGGAAGATGACTTTAGACAAAATCTCCCTTGGACTGCATCGTGTCTACTGGGGAGTGGTGGAATTGGCGCCGCCCGAGGCTGAAGGAGAGGACCACAATCATGCGGTAAACTCCCAGCCTCAAGGACTCGCTCAGACGAGTTCAGCCTAATTTTTAGCCCGCGTCCCTTCGCGGGACATTTCCTCTTCTGTTCTAAAAGTTTCATGTGATTCTTGTTTGGCTTACTGTAAAAGTATGAAATTCAGGCAGTGCTGTAACCCAGACGCAAGCACCCCTGAGTGACCCTGAGATTCAAGTAGCACAGATGAAATGTGTTGTTTAAGCTTACAAAACTGTCCCACATATTGCAAAAAGGCTTAGTGATATGGTATCGGATGTATTGTTATGGACTTACCTCGATCTACAGGGCAAGCCACACCTCCTGGTCCCGGAACTCATTCCCCCTCCTCTCGATCCACACCCATTCCCATTCCCAAACACGCCTGTATGCACTGGGCCTTCTGCAAGAAGTCTGGATGCCGGTGGCATGCCTAGGCTCACTATTGTTCTGATGTGTGGTACCTTTATTCTGACGTTCTGTGGTCTGATACTGATATGCTTACTGATCCAATGATTGGATGCTTATTGATCGAATGACTGACTGTTCCCATGCTATTGTTCCAAAATCCAAAAATGCACTCTATGATATCATAACTTACTGATGGCTTACTGATACTTAGGAAGAGCTGACAGGCCTGAGAAGATTGCTTATTGATCATACTTGCTACTTACAAATCCCTAAGTAGCAGACTTGTATTTAAACCTTTCAGCAGTTGTAGAGTCGAGCCAAGCTCGACTTAATCATACATTGGTCTTGCTGACTACCATCTCACCTATTGGAGTGACCCCCCTCTCATCGTCTAACCAACTCTCGCTCCCCTTGGATAACTTCCAAGGATCCTCGAAGCTTAGTGATTGAGCTATATCAATCAGCACTCCAGAACAGGTGAGACGCTACTGCGAACTCTATCAAGAGTCGAGTGTCAGCGATTCTTGACATAGGTCGAGCTTTAAATAGCCAGTCAAGATGAAGGCTCTGCGAGAGAAACTCCAGGGGAAACAGAAGGAGGAGCTTCGAGACTCAATAGTCGTAAGCTTCCCAGAGGACCCCGAAGAAGCAGCAGACTTCCAGAACAGGGGAGCAGACAACCTACCCCTAGAACTCAGAGGAATTGCCCTTTGGTCGATAAGACAGGACTTCGCCCAATCATCTTACACCATCCTAGGAATAGGAGGAGTTTGGGTGCCAGTGGAATACATCAACAACCAGTGGTATTACACTTACTGGAGTCCGGAGGAAAGAACATTTTGGACGACCAAAAGGGACCTCATAGAAAACCCGAACAAACAAGGTTTGGGGACATTGGCTGAACCCTACCAGACCGAAGAAGCCAAGAAAAGGGACACTTCTTCAGAAGAAGACACGAATACTGATAAGCAATCAGAGTCTTCAAGAGAAAGAACTCCAATACTGCAAAGACACGGAGTGGACAGAAGTGAATACAGTCTTCACGTCGAAACACAGCTCTTGCCAGAAGTAGAGACCATCACCAGGCAACTAAAAACAATCGATATCAGCCCACAACAAAGGTTGAACGAAGCCATCGATCAGCTCATAATGGCCACAGTGACTTCCACCGAAGAAAGAACTACAGATGTTACCTTCCAAGGCCTACAGGAAGGGTCTTCCATCCAAACCACCTTTGCCCCTATCCCAGTACCAGACCCAACACATGGGAGTGGAGGTGGCGGAGGAGGAGGAGGAAATCCTCCAGGAGGAGGAGGAGGTCCCCCAGGAGGAGGAGGTGGCCCCCCAGCCCTCCAACCGATGGCCGCTGCAATGCAACAAGCAGCCCAAGGAGGAGGAGGACTGGATGGACACCCACCAGACATCTTCGATGGAAACAGGAAAAACGCAGAGTCATTCATGTATGACTTCACAGTCTGGGCCTGGATCAATTCTCACAAGAGAGTAATGGCCCGACCCCTGAGCCGAGTGGCCTTAGCCATCACCTATATCAGAGGGAATAGGGTTTGAGAATGGACCAAAGCCCAGATCCGTGCTGCCAATGATAGGGTGACCGGAGGAATGAACACGGATAATGACCAACACTGGATAAGGTTCAAGAACGACTTCATCAGCACCTGGAAGGACGACAGCCTACTCGAAGATGCTCAATTTAAACTGTCAGCATTGAGCATGAAGAAGGATATGCCCCTACATGAATACATTTCCACCTTCAATGCCCTCATCACTGAACTAGGGTGGGACAGAAACCACCAGGGGACAGTCCGAGCATTCAGAATGGGGCTGAAATCCTGGTTAGCCACTGCAATTTTAAGAAAGGATAACTGTCCAGCAGACGACGACCTTGAAGGGTGGCAAGAGGCCGCTAGGAAAGAGGTTGTCAAAGCCAAAAGGATCAAGCAAGAAGCTGGAGGATTCGGAAGAGGCGGACTCACTGTTAGAGAGAACATGTTCCAACAATTCTTCAAGGACCACCCCATCCCAAAGAAGGCTCCCAGAGATCCAGATGCTACGGATGTAGACGTCATCGATACTAGACCCAAGGGCCGATCCCCACAAACAGGAGGACGGTTCCAACAGCTCACGTCTGAAGAGCGAAAGAAACTCATGAGCGAAGGACGATGTTTCAGATGCAAGAAACAAGGGCATATGTCCAGGAATTGCCCAGACAGAAAAACGATACCTGGGAAGAAGCCCTCAGCCAAAGTCATGGAGGCTGAAGAAGAAGAGTCTACTGTGGAAGATGACAAGGATGAAGTAATGTCCCAAGCATCCACAAAGGTCGGATCAATCAAAGGGAAAGGAGGGCTAATGGCGCACATCAATGCCTTAACCATCGAGGAAAAAGAGGAGCTGTTTGACAAACTGATCAGCGAGGGTTTTTGAGAAGTTCAAAGCCGACGGCCTGGCTTAGGAATACTAGCATGAGCAGAGAAGAACAAGAAATGTACATTAAACGACTCACTTCCATGAATGTACCATTCTCCTTTCAAACTGCTCATGCGAAGGCCGAAGAAACAGCTCTGTTGGACAGTGGAGCTATGGAAAATTTCATCGACGAAATTACCTGGAAAAGAATGAGGGTTGGAAGGTGACCTCTAGTCAAACCAATCAAAGTCTATAACGTCGATGGAACAGAGAACAAACAAGGAGAAATGACTCACTACTGCCATCTAAGAGTCTCTTACAATGACCAAGAAGACCTCCAAGAGTTCTACATCACAAATCTAGGGAAGGACCGTCTAATATTGGGGTACCCATTCCTCCAAACCTTTAACCCAAGAGTAGACTGGAGGAAGGGGAAACTGCTTGAAGGCACAGTCAAAATCCAAAGCAGCATGTACAAACACCTAGACCGTATGGTCACCAGGTGGCAAATCAAGGCCATTAAAAGTCTGGGCAAGCCTAAGGAGGGCGAAGCCATCTACGTCAGAAGGACAACCATATCCCAGGAAATGGCCAAACAATACTATCAGAAGGGTACCATACAACTACACGAGGTACCAAAGGAATACCAGAAGTACAAGGAAGTTTTCTCCGAGGAAGCAGCCAGAAGATTTCCTCCTGACCGAAACCCAAATGCCACAGTGGAATTATTACCAGGAGCCCCAGAACAGTTAGACTGCAAAGTCTACCCCTTAACCAAACTGGAAATGGAAACACTGAAGAAGTTCCTTGCAGAAGAGCTAGAAAAGGGATTTATCGAGGAATCAGCTTCGCCTTACACCTCCCCTGTATTCTTCATAAACAAGAAGAATAGCGCCGATAAACGACTCATCATCAATTATCGAAAACTCAATCAATGGACAAAAAGGGATAATGGCCCTTACCTCGAATTGACCGCCTTTTGCAACAAATGGAGGGGAAGGAAATCTTCTCAAGGTTCGACATCAGATGGGGGTACAATAACATTCCTATCGAAGAAGGAGACCAACAGAAGGCAGCCTTCAAAACACCACTAGAGACGTATCAACCTAAAGTGCTGTATTTCGGAATGAAAAATGCCCCAGCTCAATGGACGCGATTGATGTGGCACGACTTCAGGCCATGGAGGGACAAGTGGTTCAATCACATGGATACTTCAGCAGGCAGTTATATGGATGACTTCTTCATAGCCAGCAAGAAGACGCCTAAAGGGAAGGAAGGACATAAGCAGTGCACGCATGAATTACTTGGACTGATGGCCAAACATCGATATCATTTACGACCAGCAAAGTGTCAATGGGAACAGACACAAATGGAATTCCTAGGAATCCTAGTCGAAGCAGGGAAGATGAGGGTGGATCCAGCCAAACGAGATGGGATTAGCAAGTGGCCTCGAGTTCTCCAGAGCAAGGTGGACATCCAGCGAACCATGGGAGTCTTACAGTACCAAAGGAGATTCATACCAAATTTTGCTCATATGGCCAGGCCCATCTTTGCCACCATCAAGAAAGGGCAAAAGTTCGAGTGGACCAAGGAAGCGGAGATTGCCTTGGACAGTCTTATCAAGAAGATCGAAGCCGATCCTCAAATAAGTCATCCAAACCCTGATAAACCCTTTGAAGTGGAAATAGATGCCTCAGACTATGCGATAGGAGCAGTGCTCATTCAAAGAGACGAAGCAGGGAAGCGAATGGAAGTGGGATACCATTCAGAGGCCCTCAATCAAGCAGAAAGGAATTATGACGTCTATGATCGAGAATTCCTGGCCCTCATCAGAGCGTTCAAATTCTGGAGATATCTTCTGGAGGGCTCCCCACATCGAGTCAAGGTTTACACTGATCATGCCAACCTAACCAAACACAGGGAGGCGCAAAAACTCTCCGGCAAGGTGGCCAGGTACATAACCTTTTTAGCAAGGTTTGATTTCGACATCTGCCACCTGCCTGGGAAGAAGAATGCCATTGCAGATGCCTTGTCAAGAAGATCAGATCACATCCATCAGAAGGGAGGAGATCAAGGTGATACCCCTTCGGACCACTTGTTTATCAAACTCATCAGACCAATGGCGGTCGAGGAGGAAGTCCGAAAACAACAGAAGCGAAAGGAGAACACTGTAATCCTTGGAGAATGGGAGACGAAGTACGGTATCCAAAAGAGAAGGGGGTACTATTGGCATCAGCAAGCCATAGTAGTACCAAGGCCGGAACAGATCCAGAAAAGCTTGCTGGAGATCTACCACGATGGGCCTACAGCTGGACACCCTGGGCGAGCTAAAACGCAGCAAGATCTCCGGCGATATTACTGGTGGCCAGGGAATGGGCAAATTCATCGAAGGCTACATAAAGGGATGTGCAACGTGCCAGTCAAATAAGGTTATACACCACAGGAACACCCCTGGGTTATACCCAATCAATCCAGAACCTGAGGCGCACCCCTTCCAGACAGTAGCTATGGATTTCATCGTCAAACTCCCCACTTCAAATGGATACGACGCAATCCTAACCATCACCGATCACGATTGCACCAAGGGTGTCATCTTGATACCGTGTCAAGAGACGATGAATGCAGAAGAGCTGGCGAAGGAATACAAAAATCGAGTATTTCCCTTTGTAGGAATACCCAGCAAAATCATCTCAGACCGGGACACAAGATTCACTAGTAACTTGCAAAGGAAGTTTGTTCCCAACTGGAGATAGAGCAGAACATCAGCAGTGCCTACCATCCCCAAACAGACGGGCAATCAGAAAGAACAAATCAGAATGTCGAAGACATTCTACGAATCTTTTGCAATTACCAACAAACAAACTGGGCAGACTACCTCCCAGTCGTGCAGTACATGCTGAACGCACGAGTATTGGCCACAACAGGAAGAACCCCTTACGATCTATGGATGGGGTATGTGCCAAGAGCGCATCAGCCGGAGTGCCCAAGTGAGATGCCCAGAATAGAATGGTACAACACGAGGATAAAGGAAGCAAGGCGGGAGGCACAAGAAGCAATGAAGAGGGCGCAATCATTGTGGAAGAAAAACACAAGGTTCAAAGAATATCAGAAAGATGAGAAGGTATGGCTCGAAGCAAAGAACATCCACACGACTCATCCGACTACCAAACTGAGACCCAAGCGATATGGCCCCTTCGAAATCACAGAAGCATAAGCCCTGTGGCTTATGATTGAACCTTCCAGAACAGTGGAAGATTCACAACGTGTTTCATGCAAGTCTACTAACACCATACAAGGAGACAGAGGAACACGGGCCTAACTATGAAGGGCAACTACCAGACTTGGTCGAAGGACAAGAAGAATGGGAGGTCGAAAAGGTATTAGACTCTCGAAGACATGGGAGGACGAAGAAACTGCAATATCTCTTAAAATGGAAAGGATATCCCGAAGCAGAGAATACCTGGCAAGACAAAAAAGATATCTTTGCACAACAACTGATTGAAGAATATCACAAAGAACATCCCACGGCTATAAGAACTGTAAGGATACAAAAGGAAGGGTCAATGGACAGCGAAGAGCCCATCACCCCATCACAGTTCTCACCCAAGCCTTCTCCCAACTCACACTAGCCCACATGTCTACGGCCCCTTCGCCCACTCCCTCACACATCTCAGTAGTATCCACTCGTCCCAATACACCCGAAATCCTCCAAGTTCCCCCTCGGAGGGAAGATGTGTCTACAAGCAGGGGAGGAAGCATCCCTAGTGTCGAAGAGCTCCAGGTACCGCCATGGCTTGGAGTCCCCCAAGTACGCGAAGGATCATTGGCACATTGGGAAGGTAGCAGTGCCAGAGGTGAAGCTTTGGGGTTCCAAGAACCTGTCCAGCCTGCCTCCGAATCCCCTGATGAAGGGGCAAGAGGAGCTGGCGCAACCCTCAAAGAGGGGCAGACTGGTCTCCCACCTCGGACACCTGCCAGTACCAGCCGATCCCTGGAGGAAGAAATCACCCCTACCCCAGCCTCGCCACACACCACCACCAGCCAACAAGCCACACCTGAACTGGTGGGTCACGAGGGAGACCAAGAAGAGGACGACCACCCAGGAGAGGGGTGGATTAGGTGGAACCCGAGTCGCAGTTTCACCAAAACAGAAGTTCTACAGGAAAACACATATAAATGGAAGGGAGCTAAGTACCAGAAGTTCCTCATCCAAAACGGAGATCCTAAGGTGTTTAGCACCATGGGGAAAGGGAAACCAGAATACGGAGAAAGCCTCCACCCTGCCCCTAGTTGGAGGATCTTCCCTTGGGAATGCAAGGAAGAAGACCTCGAGAAATTCCTACCGGAGCACTACTTCCAGGACCGGTCATTGATCCGAGGGGCAGAATTGGTCAATGACAACGGGATTTTCGCAGAAATGTATCGCCTCCAATCTTCAGCAGTCGAGAAGAAGTACCTCGACCTAGAGCAAGAACGACTCAGCAAGGAAGCACAGACACTCACTAACAAGTGGGTCGAACTTGACTGGAAGAGGCGGAATGTTGAGTCGGAAATCCGAGAAGCAAAAAAGTACCTCACCAAAGCCCAAGCCCTGGAGAGGATCAGAGAGGCCTACGACAACAGAAACCCAAAAGCGTTGATCTCCCCAGGAGAAGGAGGGGATTGGTTGATGAGCATGGGAATGGGGCAGAGGTACCATTTACCCCACACACCCAAAGTCCTCAAAAATTGCCACTATCATGGCTTGGGAGCAGGCCATACAGAGGATCAATGCCACGACCCTCACAACAGGTGTCGACCTGGAGGACTCTGCGCAATTTTACCCCGACATATTGGCAAAGTACCTCGATGCCCCTATGCATACCTCCAAAGCAAAGGGGAGGAAGTAAAGAAGCAGGAAAGTCGAGACCGCATTCAGAAAACCTTACAGCCCTTTCCTGCCACTCCCACCGATCCATCTCCCACTGGATCGGTGGAGACCATCCAAGGAGTCCGTGGCCAGCTTCCTGGAGAGGGAAGTCAAGATGCCTCCAGCCCTCACTTGCCTACTAGATCCAAGGGACCGAAAAGGGGGAGAGGGCAGTCAACCCCGCGTCGCATGGTGGCATCCTCTGCTGCACGCAAAGGGAAAGGACGAGGGACTCCAACTCTTACCCCCAATGAGGACTCCCGACTCGGCCCTCACGTCTTATCTCAAGATAAATTCCCTATGACCGACAAATACCTGACCATGTGTCAGGAGGTCTGGAACTGCACCAGGAAACATGCACAAGACGCCTACCCCCTCACACACATGGGGGTTATCGTAGGACTCTTTCGCACGAAACAACGAGAAAAAGAAAGGAAGGAGAGGGAAGACCGGGAGAAGGCGGAGGCAGAAGGGGATCACCACTTCGAAGGAGGAGAAGACTATGACGATTACATTGACTGGGAGGCCCAAGATCGAGGTGACTGAGAGCTGTGGAAAGCTCGACCTTAAAGAGGAGATGATGTTATGGACTTACCTCGATCTACAGGGCAAGCCACACCTCCTGGTCCCGGAACTCATTCCCCCTCCTCTCAATCCACACCCATTCCCATTACCAAACACGCCTGTATGCACTGGGCCTTCTGCAAGAAGTCTGGATGCCGGTGGCATGTCTAGGCTCACTATTGTTCTGATGTGTGGTACCTTTATTCTGACGTTCTGTGGGACTTACTGTGGTCTTATACTGATATGCTTACTGATCCAATGATTGGATGCTTATTGATTGAATGACTGACTGTTCCCATGCTATTGTTCCAAAATCCAAAAACGCACTCTATGATATCATAACTTACTGATGGCTTACTGATACTTAGGAAGAGCTGACAGGCCTGAGAAGATTGCTTATTGATCATACTTGCTACTTACAAATCCCTAAGTAGCAGACTTGTATTTAAACCTTTCAGCAGTTGTAGAGTCGAGCCAAGCTCGACTTAATCATACATTGGTCTTGCTGACTACCATCTCACCTATTGGAGTGACCCCCTCTCATTGTCTAACCAACTCTCGCTCCCCTTGGATAACTTCCAAGGATCCTCGAAGCTTAGTGATTGAGCTATATCAATCAGCACTCCAGAACAGGTGAGACGCTACTGCAAACTCTATCAAGAGTCGAGCGTCAGCAATTCTTGACATGGAGCAAGGAATGTTCCAGGGCGTCTGGGGTGTGGTGTTCCAGGTGTGGCTGGTAGATTTGGTTGGGTTGATTGTGACCTTGCAAAGTGGGGTCTTCTTGGTGCCAGGATTTTTACTTTAATGGAAAGGGAGAACTTGAGCTCCAGGGGTCCACAGGACTATGTGCTCTGAAGTGGGTGGAGTGTCTGGGCGGTAGTTGCAATCGCAGACTTCTTTCTTGCACAGGCAATTGGTAGGACGGTATGTGTTCCACTCAGGGGTTCCCCAACTGTCGTTAACTGAAGGGGTGTATTCTGAAGTAGGCAGTGATTCTACTGCTATAGTGGATGCGGGTGGTGCTGGTGCTGATGTGGGAGTGGGGTCTAGGTTTCTCTCTCGGTTTGGGGGACTTCTGGGTCGGTTTAGTGCTGGGGTGGTGCCGATCAGAGGTGATGGAATGTAGATGTTGGTTGGGTCTATGGTTCTGGGGTCTGAGTTATCAAGGGTGACATCCCAAATGAGGTCGTTCCACTTGTAGGTGTATTCTCTGCCATCTGCTTGTACAAAGTGGTAGACGGTGCCTTGGCGGGTAGACTGGGAGACTAGCTTAACTTCTGCAAAGGTTAAGCAGACTTCTTCATGGGTAAGTCGGTAAGTTGTAAGGAAGCGCAGGCGTCTTCCTTCGAGAAGGTCTCGTTGATAGCCGAGGGCGCGGGGTAAGATGTGGGTTCTCCACAGATAGTCTTCTTCTTCTGTGAGGGTGAGGTTTTTAACGGGTTCTCTGCCAATTAGGCGTTGCTTGAGATGCCAATATAATAATTGTTGGTGTGACTGGAAAAGGATGTTGTCGAGGGTTTTGTCCACAAGAGCATCATACTCGTGCTGGGGGAGAAGGGTGCCGAAGGGGAATAGATCGAAAAGGAAAGCCCAGACATGGGTTTCAGAGGACCAGCAGTCGACTTTGCTGTGACTGTGTGTGTCGATGACATGTCTTTCAGGGAAAAGTTGTTCTAATAGGGTGTTGTAGTGTGGTGCGAGGAGTCGGTGATGGCGGTAGGTGATTTGCCTTTCTTCGTCCTCCCGCAGTGTTTGGAGGGACACTAAAACACTTGATTTATATCTCTATGCAACTATACACTTCTAAACTATGCACTGGTAGCTCAGGAGCGGGGTTTGATATAAATGTGTTCTCTGTCAGGGTACACGTGATTGAGGAGAGCTGGGGGATCTACTGGGAGTCTTGGGGAAAAGGTGTAGCGGGTTAGTGTAGGGAAGAGGCAGAAGAGATCGATGATGTGGTTGGTGATCCGCTCGATCTCAATGTTCCTGTCCTCGTCGAAGTGGATGTGCCCGTAAGTATAGCGCAGGCAACCGTCTAGAAAGTCTTGGATGGTGATGAGGGCAAGGGTGTTGTGGTACGCAGCTAGGAACGGAGGTGGAAGATCCTTGAATTTCTTGGCGAGGGATTTGGCGAAGGAGTAGACAAGGTGACTGAAGGGGAAGATGTGGTCTGGGGGGTAGACACCAAGGTTGGAGCAGATAATCAGGGGTTTGAGGGACCACTGTCTGGCGAGATCATGGTCAGTGACTCCTACTTTGGAGATGTGGTGAACGCGGGACCAGAAGTGTCAAGAATCGCTGACGCCCGACTCTTGATAGAGTTCGCAATGGCATCCTATCTTCTAGTGAAGTGACCCCTGCGTGATATAGCTCACGCAGCCGCTTCTCTACCCCACTTGTATTCTGTTGGGGAGGGGCCTTGCTTCGAATCCTAAGCCCTGCCTCCATGCACCAGCACAGCAGCTAGACCATAGACATCGTCCGAACTGGCATAGTCTAGCCGCGACACTTCGCTCTAGTCCTTGTCAGTTTAACGTCTGAAGGACCTTGATTGTTCAGAGTTCAACAATGGGGTTCTGCGCCCGCATTGGGCGCGTCATTAGCAGTCAAGATGTGGACTGCGTACCTCTCCTCTGGAGTGCTGCTTGATGTAGCTCAAGCACTAAGCTTCGGCGTTCCTTGGATGTCATCCAAGGGGAGTGTGCGTGGGTTAGAAGCTGAGAGGGGTCACTCCCTACTGAGGTAAGATGCTTCAGATAGTCAGCAAGACTACTATTGGATTAAGTCGAGCTTGACTCGACTTCACAGCTTCCTAGAAGCTTAAATACATGTCTACTATCTAGAATATCAAATAGGCAAGACAATAGCGTGAGAGTACCTTGTCATCCTAACAGTAGGTATCCTAGTATTCCAACAATAGCGTGGGAAGGACTCATCCGTCCTTATCATCCCTGGTCTAGCCTTTGAACAATAACGTGTGAATATTGTTCTCCTTGGCCAATGGCCTTTTCACCTCCAGGCGCTGATGCCGAGGTCATAGGTACATTGTGGGCTGCCTGAGGCCCACCTTCCTGTTTGGTTCAAGAGCTAGGCGAGCCCAGACTTGACAGAGCCTCTGATCCAAGAGCGAGGCAAGCCTAGACCTGACAGAGCTCTTCTTATGGTAGGGGTAGTCGCACCCCCTCTAGGTGGTCCCTCCCTGAGGTCCCAAGGGGTCCACGGACGGATCTCCTCTCGTCTTCACTTGTCTTGGGCGCGGAATCGCCGGAGGAGGTCTCCTCCTCCCAGAGTCCCATGGACTCATCGTCAGGACTTTTAGTCCTACCCTCTCTTGGTCTACTGGCCCTCCCTGCCTTCTCGTCAATGTGGGAGTCTCTTCATCATCGTGGGATCTTCCAAGGGGAGTCCTAGGGCCTGCTGCAAGTGACACGTCTTGTAGATCGAGGTGGTCCATAACAAGAAGGGGGTGACAAAGGCAGCAGGTGGGTGTAAGCAGAGGTAGTTGGCGGATGGGATGTGTTCGAGGAGGTCGATGCTGGCGGTCAGCTCAGTAGAGCACCAGGTGTGGTGTCCGTCGGGGCTGGTGATCACCGAGAACTGGTGAGGGTGTTTATGGGCTCTGATGCTGTTGCGGATGCAGGGAGGGGGTTGGAAGAAGCGTTGGTCGTCGTAGTTTGGGGGTTCTTCTGATTCCCAGTTCGGGTCAAGGTTCTCAGGGCCAGGGCGAGGAGGAGGAGGGAGAGGAAGGTCCTGAAGCGCAGGACGAGTTGGAGAGAAAGGAGGAGGAGGAAGAGCAGCAGTGCTGCCATCTAGGTACTGGAGTTCTGGGGAAGGGGTGCGGACAGGTTCAGCTCCGGCTCTTGGGACAAGCTAGGCAAGTTCTGCGAGGTCAGCTGGGTCGGTGGCAATTGGGAGTGGAATGTGGGGGAAGGTGAAGTTGTAAGACACTTAATGTGACCGGTATGGTCAGGAGGGGTGTTAGAGGCTGTCCAGGTGTGGTGAACTTACTGCTGGGTTAACAGTAATTCGCTAGGAGGGTTCTGGATGGACAGGGGACGTGGGTTGACGATACGGGTTGAGTGTCGGGACACAGGGGATTTCAGAGGGTACAGGGGAGGGCTTAGGCACTGAGCCGCTTAGTGCAAGGCAGTAAGGGGAGGAGACGATGGGAGTGTCACAAATGGACAGTCTGAGGACTGTCTGCTCATATTGGGAGTCCTTATATACACAGAGATGGTACTCTAGTAAGCGTTATTACTCTAGGGGCTATTCTTGGTCTGTCTTGTTGTTCCAATGGCATAATGCCATCTGTTCTTGGTCTGGATCATCCAACAGGTTGGGGAGGAGTTATTCTGGGCACTTGGGGTTGTGGCACGCTTCCTTGGGGGTTGTGGCCACTTCACTTCTCAAGGTATTTTAGGATTGATGCAGATCTGTGGCCAGATCTGTACCTCTGGCGACCCCCTGTTCCGATCTTAGAGATATCTAGATTGTCTAGGGTCCTAGATGTGATCTGGGGATTCCCTTGGGGATTTCCCAAGGGGTTCTCTTTGGATCTATTTGTGTATGGCCTTGCTGGCGCTTTGGGGGTCTGGGGGGCATTGTAGGAGCATTGGGGTTGTCCCCCTTTGCTGGGTCATCCCCTTTCATTGCAGGGAGGTCTCTGGACATTGTCCTGTCCGTTCCCTTTGATTCCTGTGGTTCCGGAGGTCACTGTTCGTGACACAAGGAACCCTCTTATCAGCAGGGAAGCAACTTAGCTTTGTCACAGAACTTACCAGAATGACTTAGGACTCGTGGTAGAAACCACTCTGTGGAGGGACACTGTTTCAGTGGTCAACTTAGACTTCTACACACACCGCATTTACTTGCATTAGGACCAGCCTCTTACAAGAGTGCTCGCTGAGTACGGGAGACCAGCCCCCATCAAATGAACTAGTGCTTGCTTGAGCAAACACCAAACCAACTTGCCAACGTCTGGCCCTTGCGCCCCGCAGAAGTGTAACAAACAGGGCAAAGTCACACCAACATGCAATTCTTCCTTACTGACCTGGGCGACCATAAACTGATCCTTGGATATCTGTGGTTTGTGGTGGTACAACTCAAGATCAATTGGTCCAAAGGCTGGATCGATCACTCCCAATTGCCTGTCATCCTGCGAAGCCACGATGTGGCTAAAGCATGATTCCTACCCTGTACCACACCACCCACGTACCAAAACCAAGACCCAGTTTTTGTTGCACAAGTGGAATGGACCACTCCACTTCCCTCACTGACCCTGCCAATGGACATACCACCCAACTATCAGAAACATTGTAAGGTCTTCAGTGAGCAAGCCACCCAGCGATTCACTGAACCAAGGATTTGGGATCATGCCATCGAACTCAAACCCAATGCACCCAGTATGATACCCAGAAAGGTCTACGCCCTTACTCAGCTTGAACAGGAAGAACTAAAGAAGTTTGTCCAAGAGCACATGAGGAAGGGTTACATTCGCCCCTCGAAGAGCCCCTATGCCGCCCCCTTCTTCTTCATTAAGAAAAAGGATGGCAAACTCCACCCTGTCCAAGACTACTGACATGTCAACCAATGGACCATCCAAAATCACTACCTGCTTCTGTTGATTCCACAACTAATCAATAAGGTGCACTCCTGAACACTCTTCACCAAGTTTGACATCTGATGGGGGTACAACAACATCTGGATCAAGCAAGGGGACGAATGGAAGGTGGCCTTCATTACAAACCATGGGTTATTTGAACCCACAGTCATGTTCTTCAGCCTCACAAATTCCCCAGCCACCTTCCAAATGATAATGGATGCCATTTTCGTGGAAGAGTTACAGGAAGGATGGCTAGTGATCTACATGGATGACATGCTAATAGCAACGGATGACAACTCCCAATTCCACGAACAGTGCATACACCGAGTCTTAACCAAACTGGCAAACCACAACCTATATTTGAAACTGGAGAAATGTGTGTTTGAACAGCAACAGATTGACTTCCTAGAAGTAGTCCTCTAACATGGCATGATCTACATGGATCCAACCAAAACCCAAGGAGTAGCCGACTGGCCTCGACCCGCCAACATCGCAGACATAAGAGCATTTCTAGGCTTTACAAAATTCTATAAGTACTTCATTCCAAACTACTCGCACATTGCTTGTCCCCCCCTAGACCTCACGAAGAAGACAACACCCTGGCACTGGGAAGAGGACCAAATGAAGGCCTTCAAACTCTGAAAAACCCTAATGTGTAGAAGACCTGTCCTCACCCAACCAGATTACTCCAAACTGTTACGCCCTGCGGTGCGTAAAGGCCAGACGTTGGCGGTTCGGTGTTCGGGTGCTTAAGCACGCTCTACGTTTGGGGGCTGGTCTCCCTACTCAGCGGTTCGGGCTTGGATAGCGGTCCAAGACTTGGTTCGAGAGCCTGACGCACACTGGTGCTGCTCTTCTGACAATGCAAGTAAATGCGGTGTGTCCACGGTCTAATTCGACTACTAGCGGGTTCTCCGTCTAGTATCCCACACAGCCGGGGGTCGGTGTCACGGTCAGTCGTTCGTCGTACCTGCGCAGAGGTAGTAGGTCTTCAGTAGTCTGAAGGGATCGGGTTCACGCTAAGTCGCAACGCGGACTTAGGTACAGAGAGAAGAGGGTTCAACTGGGTATTATCCCTGAAGACTACTGCTTGTTGATACAGGTTCAACTAAGTCAGGCTTAAGGCCTAACTGTCTATCGTAGAGGTCTTTTATAGTAACGAGGCGTGGTCCGTGCGCGAAGTAGGGGAACTACGACGCGAGTCTGAAGAGTGCTAATAGGTGAGTCTACAACTGAAACGAGGTGTTAGGTACATCAATCGTAAGTTTTAAGCGAAGGGGTGATAGTTATGAAACGAGGCACTTGAGTGTCAACCGTGCTGCGCAATGTATGAGTCAATCGGTATGAGTCATGAGTCTGTTCGAAGTGTAAGTAAAGATGAGTCATGAGTCTGGTCTGTCACGGGGTCAAGGGGTCATGTGATGGTGAGAAGGAAAAAAGCGGGGTCCGTTCCAGCGGATCGTAACATCACGTCCTCCCTAAGGCAACTCATTCCCACATGAGTTCGTCGGAGTCGCTCTCGTAGTCCTGTAGCGACGAGCGGGTGATCGAGGACGCGTCTTCGTCCCATCGTTTTGAGAAACTCGGAAGGGGGTTTCTCTTCTTCTACTAACCCGTGTGGTAGGGGCAGTAATTGACGCGGCAAAAATGTCCGTGGATGCCAGCGTGCCGTTTTTCGTCAGGGTGTACGTATCTGTCGGAGGATGGATAGAGGCGGATGGCGTCGCCATTAAGAATTTGTGCGAGGGTGGCGGGTGAGGAGAGTGAGGAGTACGAGTACTCATAGAGGTTTGTCTTCCGGCGTTTCTTCCTACGTGGTAGGGGAATGGGGTCATCGCTTTCGTCCTCTATACTCGTCATGATGATGTCTGGGTCGGGTTGTGTGTCTTTATTTAGGGGGTGTCGACATGTCTGAGGTTCCCATCCCATCTGTGGGCTTGGTGGGTTTTCGGCTTTTGGCCGGGGATTCTGCCATTCGTCGTCTGGGTTTCGTGATACCCAACACAACTGGGGTAAGCTCTTTTTGGGCTTTTGAGGCATGTCATTTCGCATAGAGAGTGGTGTTTGTCGGGGGGTACTGAGGGGGTTTCTGTAGATGTCTGTTCTGCCTGTCATCATCCAGGTGTGATGGTTTTTGGTTTTCTGGTCGTATGCCCACTCTTTGTTAGGGTGGCACTGGTCGTTATATTGGTCCGGTTCTCGACTGCTGATGCCTCGGAGTCCTTCTCTGAGTCGCATCATGTCCCAGTCGTCCTCGTCAGGGCTGTCTGTCGTGACGCCCATCTTCGAGGTTGGAGAGTTGGACAGCCTCTCCTCTCGACCTTTGTCCTCATTGTCGGTCGAGACGTGTTCTGCCTGTTCCACGGGAACGGGCGAGTTCGGGACGGTATCCCCTTGAGGCAAGGGAGCGGGCGCAACTTCGTCTAATGCTGCGCGAGCTAGGTGGACGTACTGTTCAAGGAGGTTGTCATACCTCCTGGCCACTTCGTGTGATGACATGAAGTCTAAGATGGTGGTTGGCGGGGTTGGTAGTGCTGCGAGTTTTCCGGCGACGAATGCTGCTTTGCTGTAGCCGGCTCTTCGGAAGTCTGCTGGAAATTCCCCATGTTGGGTGTGGTACTCGCCCAATTTCCTGCTGTCTTCCCAGAGTTTCTGCAGTCTCTCCGGCTCGTCTCTATGGCTAGTTGCACCCCAAGAGAGAGGGTGACGATTAAGATGGTCAGCGCCAGGACGTAGAGAAGGATCTGAAGATCCTTGTCGCGGGGCACAGGGAGCGGTTCTGGCGAGGGGGTCGGCGGCGCTCCACTTGTCGTGGCAGCTGAAACCTCAGTCGTGGCGGAAGCGACTGTCCCTCCGACGGGGATGAGCGCCAAGTGTCCGCCGTGTTGGGTCTGAAAGACGATGGTGGTTGCGGGAAGGAGGTCGTTTGGCGTGGCGGGGCGCGGCGAGGGTAAGCTGGTGGTGGCTGTTTGGGGGGCATCTTGTTCTTGGGACATGGATCGATAATGATTCTTGAGTGGGAGCTCGTTGGCGTAAGAGAGAGTGGCGGAGCGGATGGTTGCCGTTTGTCCTTTCCTCGGGTTCTTATACTCCTTCGAGGCGGGCGTTCCATCTGTCGTGTTTCATATGCATCAATCAGTTCTGATGCATTCATGTCGGATCTATCAATCCATTGATCGTGCGCCGGGGCGTATCCCTTCCATCTTACGAGATACTGCAATTTTCTTCCTCGGCCGTAATGTCGCTTTCCGAGGATCTGTTCTACTTCCCATTCTTCTTCGCCTTCTATCTCGTCCGGTGGTGGTTCGATAAAATTGCGTCCGTGTTCTTCTGTCTCCGTGAAAGGCGTGAGAAGTGACGCGTGAAACACGTCGTGGATTTGCCATGTTTCAGGAAGACGGAGTTTGTACGCCACCAGAGATATCTTGGCGACTACCTCGAAAGGTCCGTATCGCCTTGGGGAAAGTTTGGGGGAGTCATAAGGTCTCTTGATGTTCGTCCCTTCTAGCCAGACTTTTTCTCCTTCTTCATATCCTTTGAACTTGGTTGCCTTGATCAGCCCTTCTTGCGCTTTGCTCATGGCCTCTAGGGCCTGTCTGCGGGCTGAGCGAGTGTGGTCTATTCGTTTGTCGAGTGTGGGTATGTTCGTTTCTCTCGTTGGTTGGTGTGCGGTCGGGGTGTATCCTAATATTAAATCGTAGGGGGTCTTCTTCGTCGTTGCGTGCGGCCATGAGTTCTTTGTGTACTGTGCGATCGGCAACCATTTTGCCCATTCGCTTTGGTTGTTGCCGCAGAATGCTCGTAGGTACTGTTCCAGGCTCTGGTTGGTGCGTTCGCTTTGTCCGTCCGTTTGTGGGTGATATGCTGACGAGATGTTTTGTTTGATTCCGAGCGTTTTGCATAGTTCCGTAGTGAAGTTGGCAGCGAATCTGGGGTCTCTGTCGGAGATGATCTTGTGGGGAATGCCGTAGTGTGGGAATACTTGTCTTGCGTACAATTCTGCTACTCCAGGGGCGTCGATGGACTCGTTGCAAGGTAGGAATATAACTGCTTTGGAACAATCGTGGTCGGTAATCGTCAGTATTGAATCATATCCGTCGGAGGTCGGCAGTTTAACGATGAAATCGACTGCTATCGTTTGAAACGGGAGGGCGTTTGGTTTGGCGGTGATTGGGAAGAGGGCAGGTTTGCTCGGATGAGTGTTTACCTTAGTCATTTGGCATGTTGCGCATCCTTTGACGTAGTTTGTTATGAATTCTTTCATCCCTGGCCACCAGTAGTACTTGGCCGTCATGAGTAACGTTTTGGTGATTCCGGGGTGCCCTGCTGTTGAAGTATCGTGAAGAAGGGAAATTACCCCCCTCTTTACGTCGTTGTTTCCCACAACAACGAGTGCACCGTTTTTGGTCCATAGTCGTCCGTTCTTGGTGAGTGAATGACTGAGCCGCCATCGTTTGATGGTGGCTTGTTGTGTCTCCTGATCTCGTATGACCTTGTCGTCCAGGTATTTGGCGGACAATTCTGATCCGTCGGGTAGTGTCGCGGCTCTGGCTTTAAGAATCGGGATGCCGTGATCCACTAATTCCATATTGTTTGACTCGTAGCCGGAGTCGCTGTCTTCGGTGGTGTTTCTCTGTCTAGTCGTGTCGTAGTTTCGTGTCGGGGTGTCTGGAGGTACAAATAGGTGATTCGGTAGCGCGATAAGCAACGGGTAGTCGTCTGTGTCTGGTGCGAAGTCGGGTCGTCTAGATAGGGCGTCAGCGCGGTTGGTGGCTCCGGGTTTATACACTAGTTGGATGTTGAAATCTGCGAGTTCAGTGATGTATCCATTGACTCGTGGGCCCAGCTTGTGTGGTTCGCGGTAGTATTGTAGGTTGGCATGGTCGGTGATGACTAGTACTGGTTCTATCGTATTCCTTAACAGGTGTCGCCAAGTTCGTAGGCCTCTTATGACCGCGAGTAATTCTCGGTCGTAAATCGGGTAGTTCTGTTCTGTCTTTGTGAACGTTTGGGAGTGGAATCCGATAGGTCGGAGCAAGGGATCTCCTTGTTTGTTCGTCTGTTCCTTGTCGGCCTGGTATAGGATGGCTCCGGTTGCAAATTGGGACGCATCTACGTATAGGATGAATTGTTGGTCTGGGTCCGGGGGTATCAGGACCGGCTCGGACGTGACTAGTCCAATTAGTCTTCTTACGGCCGTTTCACAGGCGGTGTCCCATGCGAATTCTTTTCCTTTTTGTAGCAGGTCCGTGAGCGGTTTGGCGATCCGGGCGAAGTTGGGAATCCATGGTCTGTGATATCCGAGGAGTCCGAGGGTACTTCTTACTTCTTTGACGGTTTTGAGGGTGGTCGGCCATTCTTTAATGCCGGCGATCTTTGCAGGGTCGATCATCAGTTCTCCACTTTCCACTCTGATTCCTAGGTAGTCAATGGCTGTTTGAAAGAACTCGCACTTTGCCGGTTTCAGGAACAGATTGTGTTGTTCCAGAATCTCGAAAAAGTCGTGGCAGATTTTGGTGTGAAGTTCTCATTCTCCGGTCCCGGTCATGACAATGCAGTTGTCCATGTAGTGCCGGAATTTCCCAGGGTATTTTGCGTAGAGGGGTCGTAGTACTTCGTTCCCCATGCGGGTGAAAGTGCCTGGTGCGTTGCATAGCCCGAAGGGCATTACCACCCATTCGAATAGTCCCTTGTTGGTCTTGAATCCTGTCTTGTATTCATCTCCTTCGGCGATCCGGATGTTATTGTACCCGGCTCTGATGTCGAATTTGCTGAACAGCGTTTTGCCTCTGAGTTCTTCCAGTATTGACTGTATGCGGGGGAGTGGTGTGACGTCCATAACGGTGTATTCATTTAGTTTCCGGTAGTCGTGTACGATTCGGAGCGTTCCGTCCTTTTTCTTGACCGTGAAGGTTGGAGAGCCGTAGGGAGATGCCGATGTCGTGATGTATCCTTTGTCTAAGTTGTCCGCGAGGTATTCGTCCAACACCTTCTGTTCGTCTTTTGACAGCGGGTAGACCTTGCTGTTGATCACGTCGGGTGCGTCCGGTTTCAGTTCGATCTTGTGGTCCCATTTGCGGCGTGGTGGTAGTTGACGAGCTTCCTGTTCCGAGAATACTTTCCAATGTCGCTTGAAAACCGTGGGGACTGTTTGTTCCGTATTGACCTTTCCGGCGTCATAAGCCTTTTCCGCCATTTGCTGGGCGATGGTCGCTTTATTGACTTCGATTGGTTCTGTTTTGATTGTTTTGATGGCGACGTATAGTTCGTCGCCATCTTCGAGTTGGTCGGCTGCTATTCTTGTTGCTTCGGTCAGGTGTTCCTTTCTGGTTAGGTTACCTCTGAGTAAGGTTTCCATTTGCGTCTCTGGGCCTTTTACGATCCCCGTCGCCCAGTCGATTTCGGGGTTGAATGTTCGTAACCAGGGGTATCCGAAAATGAATCGGTCTTTCCCTAGGTTAGTGACGAAGAATCTTTCTCGTCCGGTCTGTTGTCCTCTGGTCACCAGGAGGTCGCAGTAATGCGTGATATCTCCTGCCTGGTTCGATGTCCCGTCTATATTAATGATGGGACGTACTTGCTCTAATTTCTTGGTTCCGAGGCGTAACCTAGCCACGGTTTTGTAATCCACGAAATTTTCTGTTGCACCGCTGTTGACGAGCGCGGTTTCTTCTGCCTTTCCTCGATACGTGTACAGTGAGAACGGTAACTTGATTGAGTTCTGTTTGTTTATGTACATTGTCCGTATCTTTAGAGCCCTGACTACGGCAGCTAGTTTCGGGCTTGGTAAAAATCCTGCAGCGCATTAATCGCGCGGATTTTTACGTCTTCGGGTTCGTTCGGTAGCATTTTGAGGACGCCTTCCAGTCCTCCGATCTGTTTCAGAGCTTCGTCATTGCTCATAGTTGCTTTTGGTTTGGCGACTTCTGCAGTGCAGGCGCGGCTCGGCTGCCCTTGGTACGGTTTCTTCGGTTTCTGGGGGCAATCGCGACTGATGTGCCCCTGTGCTTTGCAAATGAAGCAAGCGCCTTTTTGGTAGAGGTCCTGCCTTTCTGGGCTCCACTGCCCTGGCCCGAACCTTCTGCCGGTGTTCCCTGCGTCCACATCCATCGGGACGACTTGACTGGTCGTTTGTGGGGGTCTCCCTTGACTGGGTTTTGGCCCGTACGCTGGTCGCTGTGTTGACTGGTAGTTTCGTAGCCCTAGATATTGGGCTAGCTGCTGTACGGGGAATGGTTTCTTCACGGTGACGTTCCTAAGTTCTTTGTACACCGTTTGCCGTTCTCTGGCTTTCTTTTTCCACGCGTTCATGGTGGTAGGTGCTGGCACGTTGTGCGTGATGATCTCTTGGAGGAGTTTCGGTGGGAGTCCCTCCCTGAATTTGACGATCGCTCCGAGGTCGTCCTCTCTGTAGCCAGACTCTTCTCTGAGTCGGTCGAAAGTGGCGATGTAGGAGTCGATGTCTCCCCCGATCATCTTCAGTTCTTGGAACTTCTGTAGGGCATTCAGCTTGGCGTCGGAATCGATGTATGCCGTTCTAAAATCATGTTCGAATGAGTCCCATAGCATATCGCTCGTCTGGGGTACTCCATGGACCTTGACTTGGTCCCTGAGCCAGCGCCTCTTGGCGTTTGCCCATGCGTCTACGTTTGGTCCGCTGATATAAGACAGGCACAAGGCCGTCTTTAGGTATGGGACCTGGAAGGTTCTGCTTTCTCCATTGAGGAGTTCGTATCCCAGGAATTTGTCCAGGAATAGGTCGGATCTGGCTCTGTTGCCATCAAAAATCGGAGGTGGGAGGCCCATGAGTCCTCCCCTGTTCTGCCCGTTACCTTGGGCTGGCTGTGCTGGTGCGACCATCGTGGCTGCGATCGTGTCCATTGGCACCGGTCCCGCTGAAGGGGCTGCCGATATTTGTGCCGGTTCTGGTGCAGTGATAACGTGCTGCCCCGTCTGGTGGTTGGGATCCACTACATCCCACCATCCTAGTCCTAGGTCATTTGTAATGTTGACCATGTTGGCTCCTCTGGTATGCCAAGTTCCGTCGTTGTCGTCTTCTAACAGGATAAACCACGCGTGTCCTGTGTGGCTCCTTTGCTGTTCGTCGGTGTGTGTGTAGTTGTAAAGTTCAACGGGGTACCACTTGCTGTCGTGCTTGACCCAGTATCCAAGTTGAGCGACGTCCTTGATCCAAAGGGCTTCCCCTTGTACGTTTCGGGGTAGGTCGTCTCGTTTCCTCTTGGGTGCGGGTACGTAGGTATTGAGGTTTGGTGCAAGTGAAAGCGGTAGAGCTGCCAGCGTGTCTGAGGTGAAAGCCTGACTTATGTTACGCCCTGCGGTGCGTAAAGGCCAGACGTTGGCGGTTCGGTGTTCGGGTGCTTAAGCACGCTCTACGTTCGGGGGCTGGTCTCCCTACTCAGCGGTTCGGGCTTGGATAGCGGTCCAAGACTTGGTTCGAGAGCCTGACGCACACTGGTGCTGCTCTTCTGACAATGCAAGTAAATGCGGTGTGTCCACGGTCTAATTCGACTACTAGCGGGTTCTCCGTCTAGTATCCCACACAGCCGGGGGTCGGTGTCACGGTCAGTCGTTCGTCGTACCTGCGCAGAGGTAGTAGGTCTTCAGTAGTCTGAAGGGATCGGGTTCACGCTAAGTCGCAACGCGGACTTAGGTACAGAGAGAAGAGGGTTCAACTGGGTATTATCCCTGAAGACTACTGCTTGTTGATACAGGTTCAACTAAGTCAGGCTTAAGGCCTAACTGTCTATCGTAGAGGTCTTTTATAGTAACGAGGCGTGGTCCGTGCGCGAAGTAGGGGAACTACGATGCAAGTCTGAAGAGTGCTAATAGGTGAGTCTACAACTGAAACGAGGTGTTAGGTACATCAATCGTAAGTTTTAAGCGAAGGGGTGATAGTTATGAAACGAGGCACTTGAGTGTCAACCGTGCTGCGCAATGTATGAGTCAATCGGTATGAGTCATGAGTCTGTTCGAAGTGTAAGTAAAGATGAGTCATGAGTCTGGTCTGTCACGGGGTCAAGGGGTCATGTGATGGTGAGAAGGAAAAAAGCGGGGTCCGTTCCAGCGGATCGTAACACAAACTGTTCATACTACAGATGGATGTTTCAGGCTATGGCATGGGAGCCATACTCTTACAAGAGGGTGATACCAACCCAGAACACCCCCTCAAATTTCATCTCCACCTGATTGCTTACTACTCAGCCACTTTCATTCCTGCAGAGCACAACTACAACATCTATGAGTGAGAGCTGCTTGCCGTAGTGAAGGTCCTCAAGCACTGGAGACAATACCTGGGTTTCACTCAACACCCCTTTACAGTGGTTACGGACCACACAAATCTCGCCTTTTGGAAAGAACCCAGAGACCTAAACAGACACACCACTTGATGGCATGCCCTACTTCAAGATTGCTGGTTCAACATTCAGATAACACCTGGAAAATCCCACACTGCAGCAGACTTCCTGTCTCGTCCCCTGATCCAAGACAAAGGTGCCCAAGACAATAAGCAGGTTGTAGTCCTCCCAGCAGCTCTGTTCATCAACACCCATCACAAAATCCCGGACAAACACCGAGGACTTCCCCGAGTCTCCCCAGTCGACCCTGCATCGCGACACTTCAACCCCCCAACGCAAATCAGAGTCTTTAACATGGACTCGATCCATCAGGATCTTGAGGACCACATCCGCTGGTCACAGAAGCAACACCCCACTCTGATGAATGAATGGGAGAAAGCCTTTGCCTGCATCCAGGAGGAACAAGTGCATCATGTCCCTAAGTGGACACAAGACGATAGACTAGTAGTCCCTCTGGACCTCGAGCTCAAGAGACAGGTGATGTACCATGTCCATGATGCGCTCACAGCTGGGCACCCAGGGAGAGATGAAACCATTCACCTAACAAAGAGAGACTTCTGGTGGCCCAACATTGTTACAGAACTACCTCGCCTTGGACTGGCTGATTGTCTTTGCTTTCCCTTGTTTACTATTGTGGCCCTCTTGCTTCCTATTCCTGACACCTTGGTATGTGGTTCTAGCCTTATGCTGCCTTGCTTACTGTGTGATAAACGGATCTGTACGATACAAGTCATGATGACTCGTTCTTGTTACTGCTGACTGACCGTCTTACAAAACTACTAAAGCCCATAAAGAGCTCATACTGATCTGATACTTACTTAACTCAAAGTGACTCGCCTTGTACTTACTACCTACTAGGAGGATTGATCAGAAAACCAAAGATACTTACAAAGACCCAATAGCTACTATACTCATATCAAGCTTGTATTTAAGCAGTAGTTGATGTGTAGAAGCCAAGCCAAGCTCGACTTGATCAACACTTACTCTGCATACCTCTCTAAGTCCACTCGAAGAAACAGAGCAGTCCTTTTTACTCTAATCAACTCACATTCCCTCTAGTCTAATACCCAGAGAACTCTGAAGTTTAGTGATTGTACTATAACAATCAATGCTCTGCAAGAGTTAGGACTTACCAGCACTCTATCAGGAGTCTTAGGTACGAGATTCTTGACAAACATGAATGCTTGGATAGCCGACTACATTGAAGGATGTGGCAAGTGCCAACAAAATAAGATCCGTACTCACCGCCCCAGAGTCCCCATCTATAAAATTGACACTCCCCTGGATGCCAAACCCTTCGAGTGTGTGGCCATGGACCTAATTACTGGTCTCCCTAGGAGTCACGGACACGATGCCATCCTCACGATTGTGGACCATGGTTGTTCAAGAGTGGCCACCTTCATCCCCTGCTCCACGATGATTACAGGCCCAGACATCGCCCAACTGTACCTCGACAACATCTATCGCTGGTTCGGACTCCCAAAAAAGATTATCTCCGACTGAGACCCTTGCTTCACATCCCACTTCGGTTGAGCTCTCACTGCCAAACTAGGAGTCCAGCAGAACCTGTCGACCACCTTCCACCCCCAGACCGATGGACTAGCTGAGAGGACAAACCAGTGGATCAAACAATACCTCCAACTCATCACCAGCGCCCAACCTAATGACTGGAGCAAGTGGCTCACCATTGCCTTGGCAGTCCACAATGACAGGCTGAACTCCACTTTAGGGATGTCACCCAATCAGGCCTTGTTGGGCTACCGGCCCATCTTGTGCCTGAATCAAATAATAGGTACCAACAGTCAAGAGGTTGAAGGGCATATTGACAAAATGATCCAACGTAGGGCACAAGCCACAGCAGCCATCAACAAATCCTAGTGTTTAAAGGTACAGTCCACTTAACCTCAAATTTAACCGGAACTGGACTGAACTTAATCGAAAAAGACCAGACCTCTGGTTACGGTTAAGCCATTTTTGGATATTACCGGTTAAGGTTAAAGCATTATGTGATTGTTTAAAAAAACTGCAAAAAACTGGTTTAAACTGGTCTTAACCAGTCTTTTCGGTGCTAAACTATTGTTACTGTCTTAAGTAACCCTCATTGTCACCACTACGGTTTCACCAGCTCACTTAATAGCAATGGAAGGACAAGACAACGATGAAGACGACGATATAGACGGAGACGACTATTGCCAATCCGAACATGAACCCGTCCGTGTACCAGGTGTGACTTGAAGAAGAGTACAACTCTGACTTAGAGCGAAGGCGGTCAAGGAAGGTCCAAGATCGCTTTCACTCTGAGTGGAAAGACGAGGGTCAGCTGCAAAGACGGCTTGTCTTTGACAGCGAGCCCTGAGTGGGTGTATAAGGACAAAAGACTTGACTTGCGAGTCCTAGTGGTACATGGCACGTATAAATAGGTACAGGGGAGGCTATGCCCATAAAGCCGAGTCAACGGTACATCAAACTATCACAGTCGGCAGCGGTCGGCGCATCAACCATCACATCAGAAACAGAAGGCCAGATCAGAAGGTACGTATCACGGGGAATATCATAACGCCAGTTCTAGAACTTACCCCGGTCCACAGCATACGAGCTAGCCGTCCCAGGAGCCGGTGACATCACCCTCCTTCTAGACGGCAAAGCGACCTCGCTTTATGCTCTTCCCTTTTGGAGGGACTCGGGGAAAGTTCTCGTCGTCCCGGAGTACTGGAGGGACCAAGTACTGTTGGCGGGTGAGGCGCTTCGATACGCGGGCCAGTTCGAGACGTCCGCGGGTGAGGGCGTACTTTTCTTGGAGAAGAGAGAGGTCAGCCTCAATCTGGTCCCGTTGTAACTCCATCTCTTGCGCTTTGAGGTAGGTGTCGCGGGCACAAGTGAGGTCGGCCACGATCCCATAGTCTTCGAGCTCGATGGCGGCACGTCGGAGCGACTCGAAGGTCGCGGTGCGCCCTTCGATGATGGTCTGGACCCAGAGAGGGAGTGGCTCGGGGACCTCGTGAAGGCGAATGTCGGGAGATGCATAGATCTCCATGGAGTAAGGGGCCTCGGTCGAGAGCTCCTTGCCGGTGAGGCCGAAGGCCTTGGTGTAGTCCCCGTCGTGTAGTTTGATCCATTTGGCCGGGAGGTAGAGTCCGTCGTCCATGGGGATGTCGAAGTTGGGGATTTTGTTGTTGTTGCGGACGTACCCTTCGGGGGGTTGGTCAGAGTCCGCGTCACCCACAAGCTCTTCGAGGCGGAGGAGCTTCTCGCAGAGGTCCCAGACTTCGGTGTTGTGGGCTGCCTCGCGCTCCTCGATGGTCCGGAGGAGTCCGGCGGCGATTTGGCGCATCGTGTCTTCTGGGATGTGATCGTTAGCGGCCAAGAGTGAGGCGGTGGAGCGCGGCGAGAGAGGGGCTCCGGTGACGTGAGGGACGGTATAGGAACTAGCAGATTTGGGAGAGGACGCGTCGAGACTCTGGGACATTCTGTGCTTGCGTTCGAAATGGGTGGCGAGGGTCTCGAGATGGAACTGTAACCAGGGATTTGGTGGTAGCTCGAGGCTCGGTAGTCTCCAGAAGATTGGGAGGGCGAAGAGGGGGTCGACTTCGAAGGGAGCCAGCTTGGTGTTGAGGTGACCGCGATACGAGCTCCTCTTTTATGGGAGTCCAGTGGGCTGTGTTTATGATATTCCCGGATTAGTTCGTCCGCGAATATTGCCATTTTGGGTTCCCAGGTGTTGTCGCTGTGAGGGTACCCCTTCCATTTGATCAGATATTGGAGCTGTCGGCCTCTACCCTTGAACCGGTGATTGATGATGGCTTCCACTTCGTATTCTTCTTCGTCTCCGATCAGGTCGGGTGGCGGCCGGCGGAAGTTGGGTCCGTGAGCGGGAGTTTCGTGATAGGACGATAAGAGGGAGGCGTGGAATACATCATGAATGGCCCAGGACGCCGGGAGCTCCAGTTGATACACCACAGGGGAGATCTTTCTGGTGATCTTGAAGGGTCCCTGACGTTTCGGGGCTAACTTGGAGGTCTGGTATGGGAGTTTCAGGTTATTCACCTCGAGCCATACTTGTTCTCCGACTTGAAACATGTCCTTTCGGATCTCTCCTGCGTGCGCTGATTGATTGATGGCCGCCGTAGCTTGCGCCCTTCGTTGGAGAAGGTCGTCGATTCGGGCCTCTGCTTCTTGATTGTTGGTTCCCAGGATTTGATTCGGGTACAAGATAGGCCGGTATCCCAACAAGGCTTGATTGGGCGCCATCTTCAACGTGGAGTTGACTCGGTCGTTGTGAACCGCCGAAGTGATGGTGAGCCACTTGCTCCAGTTGTTCGGCTGCGCGCTTGTCACCAGGCGGAGGTATTGTTCGATCCACTGATTTGTCCGTTCGGCGAGTCCGTCAGTTTGGGGGTGGAATGCCGTTGACAGGTTCTGTTGGACTCCTAGCTTCGCCGTGAGGGCTCGGCCGAAATGGGAGGTGAAGCGGGGATCTCGATCGGTGATGACTTTCTTTGGCAGTCCGAACCATCTGTAAACGTTGTCGAGGTACATCTGCGCGATGTCGGGGCCCGTGACAGTGGTGGAGCAGGGGATGAAGGTCGCCGCTCGCAAGCAGCCGTGGTCCACTATGGTGAGGATCGCATCATGCCCATGGCTTCTGGGCAGACCAGTGATGAGGTCCATGGCTACGTGCTCGAAGGGTTTGGCGTCTGGGGGAGTATCGATCTTGTAAATGGGGACTCTGGGGCGGTGAGTGCGGATTTTGTTTTGTTGGCATTCGCCGCACCCTTCGACATAGTCCGTTATCCATGTGGTCATACCAGGCCACCAGAAGTCCCTTTTTACTTGGCGGAGGGTTTCATCTCTCCCCGGGTGTCCTGCCGTCGGCGCGTCGTGAGTGTGGGCCATGATGCGTCGTTTGAGTTCGAGGTCTGGTGGAACAACTAGCTTGCCTGATTGGGTCCACTTAGAGACGCGGTGTGACTGCTCTTCTTGCGTGCAATGATAGGCTTCTTTCCATTCGTTCATGAGGAGCGGGTGTTGTTTCTGCGACCATCGGATGTTGTCTTCGAGGTCTTGGTGTATCGAGTCTAGATCGAAGACTCGAATTCGTAACGGCGGTTTGGGGTGTCACGGTGATGGTTCGACCGGGGGAGTTCGCGCTAGTCCTCGATGCTCGTCGGGAATTTCATAGTGAGTGTCTACGAATAGTGCTTCTGGGAGGACGATTACTTGTTTGTTGTCTGTTTCACCTTTGTCTTTTAGGGGTGGTCGTGATAGGAAGTCCGCTGCCATGTGAGACTTTCCGGGCGTTACTTGGATGTTGAACCAATAATCTTGGAGAAGAGCATGCCATCGGGCTGTGCGTCTGTTTAAGTCTCTTGGTTCCTTCCAGAAGGCCAGATTTGCGTGGTCTGTGACCACTGTGAAGGGGTGTCGAGTAAACCCTAAGTGTTGCCTCCAGTGTTTGAGTGCTTTAACTACCGCCAACAGCTCTCGTTCGTAGATGTCGTAGTTCCGTTCTGCGGGAATGAAGGTAGCCGAGTAGTATGCGATGGGGTGGAGGCGGAATTTGAGGGGGCGTTCTGGGTTGGGATCGCCCTCCTGCAAAAGTATGGCTCCCACACCATATCCCGAGGCGTCCGTATGGAGGATGAATGGTTTTGTATAGTCGGGTTGGGCGAGGACCGGTCTTCTGCACATGAGGGTTTTTAAGAGTTCGAAGGCGTTCATTTGCACGTTTTCCCAATGCCATGGAGTGGTCTTTTTTGTGAGGTCCAACAGGGGTTGTGCGATTTTTGAGTAGTTTGGGATGAAGTACCTATAGAAGCCTGTAAAACCTAGGAACGCTCTGACCTCAGTCACATTGGTTGGTCGTGGCCAGTTGGCGACTCCTTGGGTTTTTGTTGGGTCCATGTGAATCGTGCCGTGCTGAAGGACCACTCCTAGGAAGTCAACTCGTCGTTGCTCGAATACACATTTCTCGGGTTTTAGGTATAAGTCGTGTTCCGCTAACTTTGTGAGGACGCAATGGACGCATAGTTCGTGGAAGTGGGGGTCGTCGTCGGTTGCGATCAACATGTTGTCCATGTAGATGACTAGCCACCCCTCTCGCATTTCTTCTGCGAAAATGGCGTCCATCATCATCTGGAAGGTTGCCGGTGAGTTCGTGAGTCCGAAGAACATTACCGTTGGTTCGAATAGTCCTTGGTTTGTAATGAAGGCCGCTTTCCATTCGTCCTCTTGTTTTATTCTCACATTGTTGTATCCCCAACGAATGTCGAATTTTGTGAAGAGGGTGTGTGAGCGTACTTTGTTAATCAGTTGAGGAATGAGTGGAAGGGGTAACGGTTTCTGACTGTCCATTGATTGACTCGTCGGTAGTCTTGAACAGGACAAAGCTTTCCGTCTTTCTTCTTGATGAAGAAGAAGGGCGCGGCGTAGGGGCTTTTGGATGGACAAATGTAACCTTTCTTCATGTGTTCTTGGACGAATCTTTTCAACTCCTCCTGTTCGAGTTGAGTGAGAGCATAGACTTTTCCGGGTATGGTGCTTGGGGCGTCGGGTTTGAGTTCAATGGCGTGGTCCCAGATTCTTGGTTCTGGAAAGCGTTGAGCGCTTGTTCGCTAAAGACTTTGTGATGACGTTGATAGCGGGTCGGTATTGGGCTTTGGGGGTGTCTTGTCGCGGGGGACCGAGCCATTCGACTCGCGCTATGAAAATTGGGTCTTGCTCTCGTCGAGTCGGTGCGGCAGTTCGGGGAAGGAACTTGGCTTGGGCTGCATCAGGGCTTCGTATGATGATGGGGAGTTGGGAGTGGTCGAGCCATCCTCGGAGCCAGTCGATCTTCGGTTGGATGGCCGCGAACTATGGGTACCCAGGATCAATTTGTGGTCCCCTAGGTTCATGAGGAAAAACCTCATGTTCGTGCGATTCATGCCCATCTGAACTTGTGCATCCGTGAAGAATTCCAGGGAGCCGCCTCGATTGAGAGTGCCGTCCACATTGTAGACCTGCCGGGGGTGGCTCAGCCTTTTCATCGGTAGGCCTAGCCATTTTGCATAATTCAAGTTCATGAAATTTTCAGTCGCTCCAGAGTCTACTAGAGCGGTCGCTTCAGCCCTTTTCTTTGATGAGTGTATGTAAGAACGTATCGTCATTGATTTGCGTGCCGACATAAATACATCTTTTGAGGTCTGTATAATCCAGGCTGTACAGATTAGACCGAGTGAAAATCCTGTCGTTCTCTCATGTGTTCTCCTAAAGAGGAGGACTCTTCGAGGGACAGTGAGCGGAGCTGTTCCTCCATCCAGGCTACCTTGTCCTTTGGTTCTTCAGCGACGGTTTCGTCGTCGTTCCAGTCGATAAGGCTGGCCTGGGCCTTCCTTTGCGGACAGTTGCGGGTGAAGTGGCCCAGTTGATTGCACTGGAAGCACAGCTGCGCGCGTTGGGTTGGCGTGGTTGGAATTGGATGGCCCGCCTCGGGTGGGGGCCCTGCTTTGGTGCGGTCCACGTCCATTGGGACTGGTTGATTGCATCCATGGTGGGGCGTTGGTGGAAGTTATTGGGGTTTTCCTGGTTGGGATTGCGGGCGTTGCTGAGGTCGCCTCCTCGGTTCGGGCGATTGAATGGGTTGGGGTTCGTCCCTCTCGGGAGGAAGGGAGTGCGTCGGGGGCCGAAGATCTGGTCTATGACCTGGCGCGATTTGACGCTTTCTATGGCCCTTTCTTTGATATCCGTGTAGGCGTGGATGAGGGGCGGCTATACGTCCTCAGCCACTCTCGGGGAGGCTTGGATGAAAAATTGTTTGGTCTCTGAGTTGCCGATGGTGTATCCGGTTTCTGGCCAATTGCTCGAATTGCGAAATATACTGGTCGATTTCCGGCCACTTCATGCGTAGGGTTTGGAGCTTTAGCTTAGCTCGTTCTTCTCTTTGGGTGTCTTGGAATGGTGCGCGAACTCGTCCAAGAAGGCCGTCCATGTGGCCGGGATGTCATCCGCCGCATTGAGGGTATCGAAAAAGTTGCCAAGTCTCGAGTCCGCTGGCAACAAGGGGCCTTTTATCAACGTGAGGGCCAGGGCTATCCTTTTGAGGTAGGAGTTCATGCCTCCTACGTTGTTATTGAGGCGGATGTAAGCTTTGAGCTCTTCGATGAAGTCATCTACCCGTTCGCGGTTGCCATCGAATATGGCGGGAAGCGCTCCCATCATTTTTGGGTCGATCGCTGCTTGCCCACTGCTGGAGGTGGGGGAATTGGAGGTCCAGGTCCTGGTGCTCCTCCTCCTCCTCCTCCTCCTCCTCCTCCTCCTCCTCCTGGAGGGCCTCCGATATCGTCGTACGTCTCATGGCTGTGTTGAGCCGATTTTGTATGGAGCCGCTGGAGGCGGAGGGGAGTACGGGTGGAGAGGTTGCTTGCGAGGGGGGGTTCTGTTGTGGGGGCAGCCGTCGATGTGCTGATGAGAGTCGTCATAGTGTCTTGATAAGATGGTGGGGCGATCGAGAGTGCTTGGACTCGTTTCGCGAGCTGATCGAGAGTATCAGACCTTGGTCTGGTATCTGGGGTTTCTTGGGCAGTCCGAGCTTTCGTCGTCGACGTTGACGAGGAGGAGCGGT
>WTXJ01000152.1:0-56323 GCA_022376545.1 Russula dissimulans
CTAGGCAGGCTGAACTCCTGCCAACACGCTTGGCTTTGCATAATTTGGAGTGTCAGGACACTCTTGGACAGCTTTCTCTATCTTTCTCTTAAAATTGTAGTATTAAAAGAATTTTTGACATTGTAATGACATTTTTGGTGGACTCTAACACTGAGTTAGATAGCTATAAAGTTGGTAGTGTTTCAATGGGCCTGAATAAGGTCATATGCATTCTTGTGATGCATATTCAACTCACAGGTTTTATGACACCACAGCAAACCATGGGTTCAAAATACACCTGCAATTCCTCATGGTTGGATGCACACTTGTAACCTGCATCATAATCCATGGTTTTTGTGACAATGTGGCAAACCTGTGGGTTTTATACATACCTGTAAATTTTTAGGGTTGACCCACACCCCACCCACAAGGGTATGGTTTTGGCAGGTACAGGTATGGGTGTGACCAAATGTCACCCACGGGTTACCCATGTCACACCTTAATTGTCCTTATTCCATTGAGCCTGAGGCATTTGATGGTCCATGATGCCTTCTGTGATGTAAGTTTGTGTCATGCTGGCTTCGCTAAGGTGTTCTGTCAGGCCATGAGACTCAATTGTCCAGACCATATGGTCCTGGTATGCGACCCAGTTCAACCCATCAGGGGCCAAATTTTCGATGGAGATTTGGAGATTGTCAGACATAGTTTTAAGGAATGAATATGAGCAAGATGTTAAGATGATCAATGGGCAGCAGCAGGGCCCATAACCTGATGAAAATGCAGGTTAGAGAGTGAGCAAACGACTTCACGGAAGGGGCAAAAACAATCAATTGTTCAGCCCTTAGGGCTTTACCTACATATACAAGTACACTACAGGCTTCATAAGTGTACACCAAACTAGATACTGTATGTAGTTTTACCAATTTTCGTAAGGTACCATAACTGTAAGTAAGGAACTAAAAGTCACAAGTATAGTATGTCCGAAGTAACTCAGAATGTGGCATGATTGAATATGGACAGCAGAAATACAATATGTAATACTAGAACACGAAATAACGATGACATACCAGATTGTCATTCAAAACCAAAGGCCATTGTGCACAAGGGCGCATTTTGCATCAGGATAAGAGTGGTTTATAGGGTGGAATGGGGGTGGAAATATACCAACATATAATTTGAACGTCCATATGCTCCAGAACAATTCTGTACCCATTGAGACCATCTGGTATAATTTCATTGGCATCATTTGCTCGTGAGTTCAGTAGAACGCGTACTTTATCCAGGTAGATCCCTGACATGCGGCGCAGGCACTGACGAGAGAATATAGGACAGTGTTACATTGGCGAGGTTGACTGAGTGGCTCCGACGGGCCGCTGTACGATTCACCATACTGTAATGTGTAGATTGTATTATCTGCGAGGTACCGGTCACAACTTTAGCAAGTGAAGTGTTTTACCGAGGACAAGAGAGCTTACTGGCCTGATAGCACGGAAATGCTAACCATGCTGCGACCAGGCAAGGGCTTTGGCTCAGGCTGTTGTACGACTTGGATAGGTGCTCGATCAGATTAGAAAAAGGGACCAAATAAATAAACAAAACAATCGCTCACCCATTGCCATCCATCAGTGCAATTTGGAATTGAGGTTTGATCTGGAGACGAGGCTCGAAAGTAAAGAGAGTTTACCATTCACTCAAAATTCTGAGCGTTAAGGGAAAGGAGGAAGGGGGTGGGCCCGGGAAGGAGAGGTCCGAGGCTCATTTCGTTTCGGATTTGTAGTCTCGAGGGTATCACCGGCAACAATACAGTAGTTCTGACTGACCAGGCCCGCCGCGGTCACGCTTAATCTTGTTCTCGTTGTCGGCGGCGGCACCCTCACGGACCTAGTAGCCTGGCACTGGCCTGTGGGTCTCCCCGCAATTATGACGGCTCCACTATCACCACTGGCAGTTACATTCTCGAAAAGTATTCAATATTCAAGGTCATATCCATCATGTGTCCGCTCGGCAACCAGAATGGCAACACCTCGCGAATTCTATCGTAACTCTGATACTTGAAGTGAATGAATCCCTGGATAATAATCTGTCCATTTGTGCATAATGGACGCAGAGGGAAATAACGATGGTGAGAACGCAAGTGGCTGCATATATGCGCCATTTGACTCGAAGAGCATCATCGGGAAGATCTCGATCTTTTGACATTTTCTGGTCTTGATTCCCAAACTCACTCTGGGCAAGGACAGCCTCTCCGAGGCAGAGCTGTCTATCGCGGTCCGGTGGTGGGAATCCGCTACCAATATCCGCTCACGGTCGCCTACGGTAAGCTGGACAGAGACCAGTTCGACTTTCTGGGACGGTTGCATGGGGACAGAAAGATGTTTGTTCAGTCGTATCGTCGTTTTCAGGTCAACCTCGCTTCTGCATCGGATGCTGCGTAGTTCATCGAGGACATCTCGACTGTGGGCCCATGTAAAGAGAACGCGAGTTCACAGCCTCCCCAGGTCCCCACGAACAGCCCCCTGCCAGTGATAGCAATGTCTGGGTCGATTCAAGCATCATTGGCACGTGCTTCGCTCGTCTGCTCGCAAACGGGCGCCCCGCGACTGCCTTCGATGCCTCCCCCATCATCAGGCGTCAACCGTGCAACAGAATACGGGCACCACTCCTACCATAGCGTCAAAGACGTGCCCACTCAGAAAACGCGGGACGTCCCGCCGCCTTCGAGCTCGGAGCTGTCTCTGGCGCCGCCATCTTCCCCCGCACATCGGCACGTGAATTCGGGGTTCGATGGATGCTCCCAGACGTCACCTGGGCTGCCCGAGGTGGACTCCAGTCAACTCGCAGCACACAGACCATACGCCATACCTGCACGTCCTCTCTCCCCACGTCGTCTCCGCCTACATCCTCCGCGCCCACGCTTGCGCTCCCGCCGCCGCCGCCGCCGCCATTATTACATGGGCCAGAAGAGAAAACGCGGGAGGCGTTTGTGGAATCATTACGGGGAATGCCAGAGCTATACAACCTGACGCACCTGGAGCTCGAAAACCTGGTCAGTGTCGTTGTGCGAGAGCCAGGGTTTCCGAGGCTGGTGTGTTGCCATGTTCCTGTTCGAACATCTTCCTTCTCCCCTGGACTATGATTGGTACTGTGTGATGAACGACTGTGGCTCCGTCAGCTCGAAGCACTGGACTCGATGTGAGTCATTCGCAGGTTTTTAGGGCGGTGAGCGGGCGCAAGGTGGCGTAACCGTCCTTCCGTCGATAGCTTATAGACCACTGTTTTCGGAAGTCGTAGTGTAATGTCTGGAATGGCCTTCAACACCACTCTACGTCAAGCCAGAGGTAGTGGTTCGCAAAATCTTGCACTTTCTCCTTGCCAGGTGCAAGGTCAGTAAAGGACGTGAGTTTTACCTCCCTTGTCAAAGGCAACTCGGAGACGAGCATTGACAGGCATTCCCACGCTCACGTGACACCCAGCATCTGACCTGACCCAGAAAGACGTTAACCACAACTCTGCGCCGACTGAAATCGAGCACTGCTTTGGAGCGGAATGGAATTGTGTGCTCTGTGCAACCACATGCCCCTCTTCAAGTTTTCTTCGAAAAATGGCCCCAATATCGTCATTCCGCTGAAGAATGCAAGACTTGGCTTCTGCTTCCAATGTGCGTAGCTCGGAGAGGCCCTGTATCTGCTTGATTTTAACTGACAGGTGCTAAATAATCTATTCATGCAAAGGTCCGGGATCTTGATTAGAACAGCCAACAGCACTTTGCTACTCGAACAAAAATCCTTCCCCCGCAGAAATACTACATTAATTCCTGACCTGAACCGAACTATTTGCCCATCCGTGTGCCTAGGACTCACTGCTCGATAGAGTCTTCCGCTCTTGTGTCAACGAAGACGTATATAACCCTTCTCCCGTGAAGCAGCTCTAACGACGGTCACTTCTTCTCTACCCACCCTCTGGAAATGCTAACAGCACGCGTGACTCTAGCCGTATTGGCCCTACGGGCACCGTCTACTCCTGCCTCGCCATTAGGGCAATTCATAGTCTAGGGCCATGATAATCAACTTCACGTGGACTCGCACTCCGTCTATGTCGACACCGAGTCAGCAGGGAAGCCATACAGCAATCCAGAAGTCCGTCTTGACGATGGGCTCTTCGTTGGTGTTCGAAAGGGCAAAACCGACAACTTTTTGGGCATTCCTTTCGGCCTTCCTCCGTGAGAATTGTCTCCGCCTTCGTTGTCCAATGACATTTCATGACAATCGGATACACAGGACAGGCGACCGGCGTTTACGCCCGCCAGAACCCGTTGAGCCTTATGTAGGCACCCATTATGTCCAGGAGTACGGCAAATCCGCCGGATTCCGAGTTGATTAAAGTTATCGGCAAAATTTTCAACACAACGTATGAAGTCGCTACGCCGGCAGACGAGGATTGTGAGGGATACATTGTTTCCTCTAACGCACAAAGCTGAATCTTTTTCCAAGGCCTGACCCTAAATGTCGTGAAACCTTCATCTGCCACGCCTGACTCTGGACTCCCAGTCCTTGTAGTATGCACCTTCATACCAGTCATTACCATGGCGTTGAAGAGAATCCTAGTGGATATACGGTCTTAGCTTCCAAGGCGGCGGAACTTCCACGTGTGTCCCCCACTTACCATTCCTATAATACCCTCTGAGAACTGTTTTCTCAGCCCCCTATCCGACGGCGCAAATAGGTCGGTCTCTCGATCTCAAGCAACCAGTTATTTTCGTTAGCATGAATTACCGGTGAGGTTTTGTTTCCCTTTACGAGGGCACCCCTATGATATCGACTCTAAGTTACTAGAGTCTCTAGTATGTAAAGTGACGTCCTCTAGATGCTGTCAGCCTTTGAATTTCCGTCAACCCAGGTCTTGGGTTCTCGGCAGGAAAGGAAGTCAAAGAGCAGAAGATTGGAAATCTGGGCCATCGAGATCGTAAGCCAATTCCGTCCTTTTCCGATTTAATCAATCTACTCACGTACCTCCAGAACTCCTCGCCTTGAGATGGGTCCAGACATACGTCGAAGAGTTCGGTGGTGACCCTAGCAAGGTAACGATGTGAGTAACTTTTCGTCGTCTCCGATACCCTCAATTTACCTGTGGCGCAGTTGGGGAGAAAGCGCCGGTGCCGTGTCGGTGATGCTGCAAATGGTGACGAACAACGGAGGTCAAGAGGGGTTATTCCATGGCGTCGTTTTGCAGTCTGGTGGACCCATTCCGGTTGGCGATATCGGACACGGTCAACAGTATTACGACCATATAATTAGAGAGACCGGCTGTACGGGCCAACCTGACACGCTCGACTGCCTCCGCCGAGTTCCCTACACTACACTCAAGCGAGCCATGGAAGTACACCAAGCTTCTTCTCGTACCAGGTACGATCATGTGTCACCTTCAAGTTACCACCAAAGTGAATCAGTAGCACAGCGGTGGCGGAGGGATTCGCGCTAACCTGGCTCCCCCGAGTTGACGGCGTCTTCGTGACGGAACCTTTGTTCTACGTGGCCATATATCGAATGTGCCTGTAATCACAGGTGAGTCTATGTTCGCAGTTTCACACTAACTTTATTTGCGTTGTAGGAACCTGCCACGATGAGGGAACTTTACTATCTGTTGCGTCAACAAACATCTCGCAAGTCGACAACTGTGCTTGTTTGTCTAGGGTCTGTAATTGAAGGAATACCTGAAACTCTTCATGCTGCATAATGTCCCTGACAAGGAAATAGACGACCTTCTTCGCGTGTACTATCCGGATGATCAAAGGGCTGGCAGTCCCTTCGACACTGGATTCCTGAACGTACTCAGTACGGTCTCTTCAAGTTATTACGGAGAAGACTAGAGTTGAAGCTCATGTTGATTGATAGGCCCACAATTTAAGCGCACTGCCGTTGTTCAGACTGACTTCGTGTTCCACGGCCCACGTCGCTTCCTCCTGAAGAACAGGGCCCACATACAGAATTCATGGGCGTTTAGCTTCTCTTTCTCCCTTGTCTCTTGTACTATACCATGTGTCACGACTTACTACACTGTCATGACTCCTTCCTCCTCTTTTTCGATGTGTCCTTTCCTGTTTATACTTTTCTACGTATAGTCAACTCTATCTTATAATAAATCTGGCACTAGTACTGGCACTACTGGCATTTTTGGTGCCAGCAATTCCAGTAACTTGCCATCTTGCTGATGGATAGGGAATCTCGAACCCTTCCTTCAACTTCTTTGTCTTGTCTTCGTGTCTTCATTTTTACTTGTCGGGGTCGCTATCGCATCTTGTTGGACATCACCTACTTCATCATCAAACCTCTGCTCTCTTCGAGTCTCTTCCCAAAAATTCATTCGCATGGCACTACCAGTGCCTCGCTACAGGATGGATGAGGCTTTGTACGAAATTTGCCACCCTTAAGTCACTGTTTACCACGAGGTGGTGTGCCTTATTCGCAACAGCCAGCTTCAAGGCCTAGTCACAGTAGACCTAGAGGCATACTCCACCTGTTTCGACTCAATTCAACAGGAAAATTTTACGGAAAGGCTGTGAACCTTCATAATTTGAGTCTGCTCGATATCTCGACATATGCTGCTGTATATAACAAGCAAAAGCTTGTGCTATATATAAGGGCAGATAAGTCCAACATAAGAAGCCCTACATGGGGTTTCTGCGACCCCGCGGCCGCACCTACCTCACCTCACTTAGCCTTATGTGGGTCAAGCCCGGCCCAAGGTAGGCAACGCACAGGGGAGTAGGAGCGGCCGCAAGCGGACAATAAAAGGATTCCAAAAAAAAAGTCCAACATAATGATGTGATCATCAATTACGAGATGGATTCAATTACGAGATGGATGACTGATCATTCCCACGGCGCCGTGATCGTGGCGTGTTCAAATAAATCAGCTGCTCGTGCCACTGCCAGTGAAAATGGCAAGAGCTGCTTGCCATTTTATCTTAAACTATTTTTTCTCGCAGCATGCAAGCAGGTGAACGCTTCGCTTTGTTTTGCGTCGCTTGCCTCCAACACCAGCTACCAACGATGGAAGTCACCGCGACTCGCATTCGCCAATCTGACATGGCTGCATCGAGATGTACTACAGATGTCTCTAGTGATGAGCCAGTTTACGCCCATGTCTGCCATATATTCCTGTGTAACACAGGCGCTCTACGCACCTTTTAAGGATCGTAACAGTCAAGACCTGGTTCTCAGGCCCCATTTGCTCCCCCGTACTTGTGAGCCACTGGGTGATGTCGGCACCTCCGCCTCCGCCTCCTCCTATCGCCATCCCACTAGGCATCGTTGAGTTGTAAGTATTGTTATCTTCCACCCTCGTTCTCACAAGAAGTTCAGCTAAATCCACCTTTCAGTGCCGCGCCCGCTGTGCGTATCACCTCTCAGTTGACCCACGTTCTGCAGGCAGTAAATTTACGTCTCGCTGCTCAGCTTTTCGGATACGTTTGGAATTGGGCCCTGTATGGGGTGTTGGTAGTCCAGTTATGTATGTACGCTTATCTTCGCCTTCCGCTACTACTCCCCAATACGAGAGCTAATCACCCTTTCGGAGATGTATACTGCTACAATTTCCCGAAGGAGAGGCTACCTCTCAAACTACTAGGCACGTAATTCCTTCACATATCATCTAGTTCCTCTCAATAACGATTTTATAGTATATGCCATATTTTTGATCGAGACAGTACAAACCATAATGAGTGGTGTCGACATGTACTACCGATTCGCCTCAGGCTTCGGCAGCCTACAGCACCTAATCGATCCATATTTGTCTCCTTTCGTCGGGCCGATTATTGGAGCCATTGTTTCATTGACCGTCCAGTACTTTTTTGCTTATCGTGTCTGGATCATGAGCAACAGGAAGTCTTTCTGGCTATGCCTGCTTATCTGTACGGTCAGTCGATCCAAGTGTACGAACCTCAGGTTTGGATCTCATCTGGAGCCGATCTTTTTCATAGTTCTCTACTGTCGATGCTACAGCAGCATTCACTGGGGGTATCTATGTGAGCCTCCCAGTCCTTTGTCTCATGTTAGGGCCGTCATGGCTCACGATCGCAGACACATGTACGGGGGAAGTTCGCTAGTGGCTGGACGCTGAAGGTCCTTGTCTATGTGAGAGTATCACAACCATTGCTTAGTTCGTAGCTAATGTGACCCTTTCAGACCTGGCTTGGTGGAAACGCGGCAGCCGACATCTTGATCACCATGGGGATGATATACTATGTAATAAACCTGGCACTTCACGAGGACGTGAGCTGACTATTATACTTGTCGCGATACTCACAGTTGTCCATTCGACGTATTGGCACGATCGTGCCCCACTCAAACCATGCGTTAACGAGAATTGTGCGATTGACTGTCGAAACCAACATTTTGACTAGTGTGTCCATTCTTAATTCTTGTTGCGCCAATGATCTCACATATCTCTAGCCACGTCTGGGGTCGTGTCATTGCTGCTGCTCTCCATATTCCCTGTGCGTGATTTTAGATCCCGCTCATCCTGCGGCTGATTCAACCTATTTGCAAACCGTAGAATAAGATTTGGTACACCTGCCCGTAGGTTTCAATTGACTCTATCTCTATTTCTGAGTCACGATCTGATCGTTTTTTCCTAGTACTAGTATCCTCGGGAAATTGTATGATCATCCTTTATGCATAGAAACACACCTGATCTTCGAAAATGCTGGCGCAGATACTCTAACACGCTCCTCGTTTCACTTAACAACCGCATCTCAATCCGCGATGCGTCGTCTGAGAGAGGGACGTTGCACACATCTCAAAGTACATCAAACAACTTCTCGACAATTCAACCGGGTGTAATGCAAGTGGAATTGCAAAGTTTCCAACATCCGTTAAAAAGCAGATTAGAGTCAGGTGAGAGTGAAGGTCGAGAGAAGGTCGTTGGTGTGTAGACTACTTTCCCTTCTACCTTTCAACACCCTAACGTAATATATACTGTAGATATTCAAGGAATTGGGTTTCCAGTAGGAAGACAAAACGCCATCTGATGACAAGCATGATTACGATCGACTATTTATCTGTACGTTTCCTCACGATGTTAGGCACAGTGGTCCCATAAGGTACAACTGATAGTGCGTACGCCACAATTTCAATCATCCTACGTTTATCTCCCTTCTGTAGTGATTAATCTCCGGCTTCTTCACCTTGTTCCTGGTGTATCCGTTTGTCTGTGGTCGTGCCCCGACATCGTCTAGGGTGGCAATTATTTGAGTTGGGCCCTCCAGGGATGATTTCCCGAAATTATTATTTCCTGGTCAGCACACTGCAGTCTTTGGTTCTGCAGGCGTTCGTCTCAGGTTCGTACTTGTGATGCCTGTCTGCGACTCTTTTGCTTCTGAAGTTTTCTGAGACACTCATTCCATTCCTGTACTACACTCGTGTACCCAGATAAAGTGAGAGACCTGCCAGTGGAGCTGCGACTTCAAGGCATCCTCAAACACTCTCCTGTTTTTATTCCGTCTTTTGGTCAGGCGGACTTTTCCCGCGATAGTAATTATTTCCCTTTTTGCATCCATTCTTTTTCTCTGTATGTCGTACGACTCGTGTATGCTGTTTACAATCAACCCAAGGATGTTGCACGGGCGACCGAGCCAAGGTTGTATCGCAGCCTCAAGATTTTTTTAAATCTATAATCTACTGAACCCTCTGCCTGTCCACATGATTTTCACCCCAGCCCCTTTGTGGGGTGTGATGTGTGGTAAGAATGCTTAATCTGTAGTGTCCGGGTATCTGCCAGGTTGGATTAACCGGTTAAGCTTGGCTTGGAAATAGGGGTGGATGCTCTGAAGCCCTTCCGTCCCAAGTGCACACTGGATAGTTAAGCACGCTCACTACGTAAGACTGACGAAGTAATAACAGTAAAGATGGCATCGCCTCGTTTAGAGGGGTCATTGGAGGGAGAGAACTTCCTTTGCTTGGCGCGTGAGGGATGTTTGTGGCATCTCCGAGTCAGCACTCGGAATTTTAAATTGCAAACACTAGCAGCATACACTCAATTTCGACATACAGAAAATAATTTATCATCGCTGGAAAATCTGAAGGGTCGACCCAAAGCTGCGGAGTATACACAAGACTCGGAGGGTAACCAAAAGGAAAGGGGTAGCTCCAGCTCTTCCACTTATCTGGGTAAGCGAGCGTGGGAATGGGATAAGTGTTTCAGAAGATCAGTAACAAAACAAGTCGCAGATAGGCATCACAAGCACGGAGCTGAAACGAACACAGGAAGTGTACCTGATGGAATCAGAACAATTTAGTACACTCGGGCCAGAAGCTCCCACTCGATAGTTTGGCTGCCCACACAAATGCGCGAGCGCAACCACAGTCCAAAAAACACTCCAAGAATGAGGTCAAGAAGCCGGAGTGATGATCAACCACTAAAGAAAGGAGGGAAACGCGGAATGAATGGACCTATGAGGATGAGTCGTACCTCGCAGAATGGCGGTGAGTAACATGAAAAAACATACAAAATACTGAAATAAATAGTCAATCGGTGTCGGCACTTGCTATCAGTTGACGACTTCTTGTCCTGCCACTGGGAACCCAATCCCTGGGATATCTAGAACACGCCACATTAGTATGTTTGAAAGGCAAGCGGACGAGCGGCGTCACTCTACACACCAATGACCTTCTCCCGGCCACCGCTATCACTTGACTCCGCACTTTTCAACGGATAGCGGAAACTTTCGATCTCCAGATGTACCGTACCCGATTGGATTGTTGAGAAGCGGTTTGATGTATTTTGAGATGTGGGTAACGTCCCTCCCCCAGACGACGCATCGCGGATTGAGATGCGATTGTTGAGTGAAACAAGGAGCGTGTTGGAGTATCTGTTCCAACATTTTGCAATTGTCAGCTGTTTTTCTACTCACAAAGGATGACCATACAATTTCCCAAGGACTGCCGTACTAGGAAACAATGATCAGATTGTAAAACGGGGATAGGATCGATCAAACTTACGGGCAGGTGTACCAGATCTTATTCTACGATTTTTAAATAGGTCGAATTAGCTGCAAAACTAGTGGAATCGAAAATCACGCACAGGGAATATGGAAACCAACAGTAATGAGATGATCCCAGTAGTAGCTAAAAGCATGTGAGAAAATTACCGCAACAAGAAATATGAGCAAACACACTAGTCAATACGTTGGTTTCAACCGTCAACCGCACGATTTTCGATAATGCATGGCTTGAATGGGGTACGGATATGTTACTTCGTCGGATTGTCAACTATAGCCAAGATAAAACGTTCAGTTCATGTCCTCTCCGAAGGAGGTGCAACGTCTTTACATAATATATCATCGCAGTAGTAATCAAGATATCGGACACAGCGTTTCCACCGAGCCAGACCTGAAAAGCTCACGTTAGATAGAAAGTATGCAGTGATCATTTTACTCTCACATAGAGAGGGACCTTCAGCTTCCAGCCGCTAGAAAACCTCCCGCGTACATGTACCTGTTATTGTTAACCAGGATAGTAACGTGAGAGCAACGGGGCTCACATAGATGCCCCCGATGAAGGCCGCTGTGGCGTCAACAATAGAGAACTATGAATAAGATCAGCTCCATGCGATGTCAAAGCTCAGAACTTCGTGATCGACTGACGGCGCAGATAAGCAGGCATAGCCAAAATGCCTTCTTATTGCTAAGCACCCAGACACGATAAGCGAAAAAGTATTGGACGGTCAATGAAACGACGGCTCCAATAATCGGCCCATTGAAAGTGGACAGGTATGGGTCGGTCAGGTGCTCTAGACTGCCGAAGCCGGAGGCAAACCGGTAGTATCCGTCGATGCCGCTGAGGATAGTTTGCACTGTCTCGATCAAAAATATGGCGTATACTATGGAGCCAAATTTGAGGAGGGCTAGCTGATATGTGAAGAAACTACATGCCTAGTAGTTTGACGGATAACCTGTCTCCGGAGAAGTTGTAGCTATACACATCTTTGACCAAGTGATTAGCGAACGGAGTGGGGAGTAGAAGGTGAAGATGAGCGTACAGAGTTGTACTACCAACACCCCATATAAGGTCCAATTCCAAATGATCCCGAAAAGCTGAACAGTGAGGAGGCGTAAATAACATCGACGAAGGTGATCAACTGGTCGATTATACGCACAGCGGGTGCGGCACTAAAGGATAGATTTAGCTGAACTTCTCTGTAAGAACGGGTGTCGAGAATAACAGCACTTACAACTCGGCGATGCCTGGAGGAATGGGAATAGCAGGAGGCCCGGGAGGAGCTGACATAATATCCCAGCGAATGGAGAGGGAACGGACGGGGCAGAGTTCGCGCGCGACCTCCTGCCCAAGGCCTTGCTATCCTTAAATGGTGGGGAGAATGACGGCGGTGCACAACCCAAATGGGGCGGAAACTGACTCATCTTCCGTCCAGCGGTGCGTGGTTCCGATACAGCATATCAGGTGGAAAGCGCTGATGGATTTCCATCATTGGAAGCCCGCGCTAAAAGAAGACCAAGGTGAAGCGAAACGAGGCATCCACCTGCTTCAAGTTGCAGACTGTGAGAGCGAACCAAGACAGAATCAAGTTCTTGTCAGTGTCATGAGTTTCGACTTCCCTGGTGGCGGCGTTCATGCTGACATGGACCCTGCTCCGATCACGGCACTTCAAGTTGACCTCGTGGGAACGATCGTGATCATTGCAATCCCATCATTCCCGCTCACCTTGTGCCTTGCGCTTGATCAAACTTGTCATCTGGACGAAATATGATGAGGCGTTTCGAAATCGTTTAAGGACTCAGGGAGCACAGCCTTCCTGTGATTATAATGTCGCCCTTTAAGTGGAACCGGATTGGAGCATTTCTGATTGTGACAGTTGCATTCTAAGCGACCGGAGACAGTAAGGTGCAACGCCGTGGACCTGGACGTGGGTGAACTTCCGTGGGGCCTACCCCACCTGTCGTTTTGCACGCGGACGGCCCCACCGATATCCACGCTCGTATTTGCTTTGACACAACAAGAAAGAAAACCTTCCACATTATCCACGCTGTCCAGGAACACGATCATGATGGTCATTGTCCACGAATCGTTTTCACTTTCACCTGTCTTGGAGACTAATACAGACAGGCTAGTGAAGCCGTGAGGGAAAAACATACATTGGTAATTCCGCTACGTAGTGATGAATCTTGCTCGCTGGTGATGCCCATGTAGTTTCTGCCATTCCCTCCCACGCATAAATGTTGGACCAGGCACCAACTCTCACCTTGAGCAGAATTGGATGTACCCTCGAAAGCAGATTCGGCTTGTCTTCTCTATTGGAGTTCTTTCTTGTGCAATGTTTAGGTACTTCGCTGCATGAAGAGGAGTGCAAGGTAATCACATCCAAGCATCAATTTCCAGCGAAGGACTCACATCGTGTCTCGTGTGGTCAAATTTTTTCGATTTTTCGTGCACATACTAATCTGTGCTAATCTATGGTTCTGCACTCATCTAGTGGATGGATGGGGCCTCAGGAGCGTGGGCGCGGCCATCTCCCTGGGCCATCCGATCGACATGAATAGCTACGGTGGAAATCCGTTCTACCTTTGAGACCGAGACCTGAGGTCGCCTTTTGGAGATTCTCGCGTGCGCTAAAACAGCAGCGATAACAGGAAGTGGGGAAAGGAAAAGGAATGAAAAACGTCGTCCGCGTCGGGAAACCGGAGGCAAGGTTGACAGAGGGCGGTGGAACCCATAGTAGCGATTGTCATGGTGATAAGAGAGACGGTTGGGACGTCTGCTTTGCAGAAGAGAGTACGAACCATCACCTGCGTCAGTGAAAGCGTCGGATGTGAATCAAAACCCATCACAGGGGGACCGGGGGACAAAGCAACGACTATTCAGATTCAGATTCAATGTCCAATACTCCCTGAATATCAAATGAGTGAACGAAGGGAAGGGGAGCGAGAGACTTACTGCTAGCGAGCCCCCAACACGGCAGTAAAAAGTTTCCTCTCGGTCTGACACATTACTTCTCGAAGCGGGTGTTTTGACGGTGGTTGATGACCAGAGTCCTTTCCTTTACTGTCATTACCTTCGTGCTATGAATGTTCCACCACCGTGATGTCGCAAATTAAGCCAACGAGTAGGAGAGGGAGATGATGACTTTGAAGATGAGGGTGAATACGTGTTCTCGGTCTCGACAGATACAAAGGTGAGTTGTGCAGGTGCTAATACAGCCAGGTTTGAGAATGCCCAGCCTTGGAACTCGGTTGCAGAGACTTTTCAGAAAATGAAAATGAATGGAGTCGTCGAAGGCAAAGACGCCGGGGCGCTGTGGCCCGGATACAAGATTAGACATAGCGGTTATGAGTCCTCCTATCGAGGCGGTGGACTTGACCTGTTGTCTATCCAGTACACCCTGTACATGTATGCATGGACACTCAGGGGAGTGGGAGCGGCCGCAAGCGGACAATAAAATGATTCCAAAAAAAAAAAAAAAAAATGCATGGACACTGCGACAAAAAGACCCACAGGCGTACGCGCAAAAAGCCGCGTGATGTGACAACCGTGGGAAAGTTAGTGGTAGCGTGACGTTTTCTTGTCATCACCGCAATGATTGAAGCTATGCTATAGTTCAGAGATGGCGCGAAATATCTCTTTCGCCTACACCGGTAGTTGGTCCGTGCGTTCCATTTCCTTCCTACTGCAAGTTCTGCTACCCTCGTGCATTGTTACCACTAACTAGAGCATATACGACTCAAGTTTTCCCCAAGCGGGAGGGGATGCCATCGAGCGTTTCGTAACTAGCGACTCTGCTGAATGAAACGGAAGGTTTCTATGAGTGAGCGCTGAATGCAATGCGACGCCACTGTTACCTGACAGCCGGCGCGACTGGATCCTTCCTACAACGAACAGGCATACGAGCCCGGGATACGAACGGTTTAGCGCCCTTTATTTGAGGAATGGAAAAAGCAGGGCGCCCTAAGCCGGAGGGAGCTCGGCCGGTGTTTTACATCTAGCCCAGTTTAACTCACAGCGCCTCGTCCTTATCGACGACTGCTATTCTGTTCCCGGGCGTGGAAAGGCACAATCCGATGGGACAGGACGTAAAATGTGTCTATTACTCATTTCGTCGTATTCAATATGGCATATGGCGCAAGTTCAGTTCGCCCACCCGCCGGTCGAACTGTTGGTGACTGTGACAACATATATCGGTGCCGTTTGTGGCCAGCGACCCTCGTCTTCGGCATCCCATCCCCTTGGCTTCACTCTTAGACAAAGATCAATAAGCTTGGTTGATATGACCCACTTAAGTTAATTCTCCACCAATCGTATGGCTCAAGATGAAAGGCAGCGGACATCGCAATTCATTTCCTCTCGGCGCCCACTTCCATCCGGGGACATTTAGATACTATGATTGTGGGCCTCATCCAGGAACACCACCAATACATTAGCACACTGAGAGCTTCTCACCTGGGAGGATTTCTAACTAGAATGAATTGGCAGGACGCTTGTCCAACCACGGGGGCATAGAAGCCATATTTTCCGTCCTAACTCGTGGGTCTTCGAGAATAACATTCCATAGCGTGCAAGGAACCTTGCTCATGACCTCCCTCTGTAGGTGGTTCAACAACTACAATTCACCTACACACCCGAGCTAACATGCACATGCATGTTTGTACTGTTCACCGCAGCACCCGCCGTGCGGATCGTGACATGGAACCATAGGTCCTAGGCCTAAGCTTATTAATTTGTAAAAGTAGTCGGCTGCGAGCATGTTCGGTATCAATCCAGAGAGGCGCACTCCACATGCAAAAAGGGGACATTGATTGGAAGCATCTGGGCGGCGTCGACATGCGCTGCCATGTGGTGCATACGGGTCATCTGATTCGACTCGTAATGGGCGTTCTGAGAAGCCCATCTTGCGCTATTATCATAGATAAGTGGAATCAGGCGCCGCGGACTTCAGAGGTACCCTTTTTTCGGCAGCGGCGAAGCACTAGAGTACCCCCAGAACCGCGGCGTTGTGTTTCAATGTATCAAAGGCCCCTGCATGATATTTCGTCACTGTCGACTCCTATTCAATTCCAGCGTTATTAAGAAATACGATAAGTGACCGTGGAGATGCTCGTCTTCCATCGTGGCCTAACTACCTTCAATCTCGCCATCTGGGAGGATCACGTGATTTGTCCTCAGTTCCCGCGGTGTTACGGCTTGTTCGGGACCGCGTTTCTGCCGCTCTAAGTTCTTCATACATGACGTTCAAAGTTGCGCTGCCCCAAGGCAGACTCGCTTGACAGAAATTATGTGGCATGAGATTACGAACTACAGGCTCTAACTTGGTGACTGGGTCTTTTGTTTCGCCTGCCTTTTTTTAACGCCGGCTCTCAACCAGGGCAGACCGTGAGCGCTAGCATCTGCGCTTGTCGTCAACCAAGATATATCCGTTAAAGTACCTCATCACATATAATAATCTCGTCGGAGCCTAGCCGGGCATCCGGACCAAACAATGAAACCTTGTGGCAGGTGCCAAACTTTGGAAACTGCTTACCTGTATCGTGCATACAAGAACAACCGTCACTGGCACTGATGAGTCATGTCCGGCACATCTTCCAGGTATTTTATTTTTGTGAGCTGGGCGCTGGGCGCTGGCTCTGGCAAGTCCCACGTCTCTCAACCAAAGCAAGACCTAGGCCGCTAGTCCCTCGGGGTATCTCCTCCGATTCCCTGCAACTCCCAGTCACCAGGTCATGTCGGCTCCTCCCATCCCTCCCGATATCGCTGACATGTAAGTTCTCTCGTCTCGGACGCCATTCTCGCATAGAAGTCCCGCTAACTCTCTCTTTAAGCACTGCGGCTCCTGTACGTACGATTACTCGGCTTACCCACACTCGTCAGTATTCACTATGCCTCCGCGCCGCTTAGCTTTTGGGGACCATCTGGAATTGGGCCTTGTATGGAGTTTTGGTCGTCCAGTTTTGTAAGCTCATGGTTATATTGTCCATAACCATGATCTTTCGCTGACCAAACCATGAAGATGTGTACAGTTACAACTTTGCGAAAGATAGGAAATTCCTCAAAATATTAGGCTTGTGGCTTCCCCATTCATCATCTGACTCCCCTCAATGGCTGCCCCTCTATAGTATACGCCATATTTTTGCTCGAAACTGTACAGACTGTCCTCAGCCTGGTGGACCTGTACTACAGGTTTGCCTCCGGTTTCGGTGATATTCAACGCTTGATCGAGCCACATCTATCTCCTTTCGATGGGCCGATTATTGGAGCCATAGTTTCAGTGACCGTCCAGTACTTTTTCTCTTACCGCGTCTGGATGCTTAGCAAAAAGACGGCCTGGTGGTTATGCCTGCTTATTTGTGTGGTCAGTCAATCACAATCGTACAGCCCCAACCCTTCGACGCCACCCGGAACTTACCTTACTTATAGTGCTCCACTGTCGACGGTGCAGCAGCATTCGCCGGGGGTATCTATGTGAGCCCCGTTTCTCTCATGTTATTATTCTGGCTCACAATAACAGGTACACGTAAACAAGAGCCTTGCTCATGGCGGGATACTTAAGGATTTTGCTTTGGTGAGAATACCATGGTTGCGACCAACCCGCCTCTCGCTAATGTGATCTGGCTAGACCTGGCTCATTGGGAATACTGTGGCCGACATCTTGATAACTGCGGCAATGATATATTATGTAAAGACCTTACCCGCCTTCAAAGAGGACATGATCTGATTGTTCATCTTTGCGATACTCATAGTTGACAAGTCGACAAAGTGATGCGGCGGCAGCCTATTCTGACCATGCGTTATCGAGGATGGTGCGATTGACTGTCGAAACCAACGTATTGACCAGTATCTCCGCCCTTATTTTTGGTTGTGTTTCGTTTCTCACATGCTTTAAGCTACTACTGGGGTCGTGGCTTTGCTGTTGATCGCCATATATCCCGTGCGTGATTTTGGATCCTTCTCGTTCTGCGGCTGATTCAACCATCAACAACCGTAGAACAAGATCTGGTATACTTGCCCGTAGGTTCAATTGATCTCTATATCTGCTTCCACGATCACAGGCTGATCATCGTTTCGCAGTACTGCTTTCCTTGGGAAATTGTATTATCATCGTTTGTGCATAGAAACACCACTGATATTGGCGCAGATACTCGAACACGCTCCTGGTCTCGCTCAATAATCGCATCACTATCCGTCGGGTACCGTCCACGAGGGTGATATTGCCCATGTCTCGAGTTGCAACAGGCCCCTTGTCGAGAGACCGCTTCGATGTTGTGCATGTGAGGCTTGACGAGCTCCCACATGGATCTAAAGGGAGAAGGGAGTCACTGGTAGTGGAGCACGAATGTCAGAACGTCATTGGTAAGTACAGTGACGCATCCTTGTCTTGGAGCCATTCAACACCGTGACCTGATGTATGGATATCATAGATATTGGACCGATGGAAACACAATGACCGATACCACACCCCTATCAACTATCTATTTCAGTATCATACCTTGCTTCATACATTTAGTGTTGTTAGAGCTTCATAGTCTAGTTTATAAGGCTGAGATATACCTAGAACTTTAATTGTGACGGTTCTCTTACCAACACACTACAAAGAACTACTAAATCCGGGAACTCAACCTATGGTCTGGTTTTACATTTGACCAAAAGCACTCGGACGAGATTGGACCACGGTTTACGTCACTATGCCACACATGCTCGCAAACTCAACACAACTGAACTAGGTCTGAGACATCGAATTTTGAACGGGAAAGTGGCCGGAGCCCGGGATGATCCCATCAATTGGAGCGTGACAGTGAGGTGATGGCGTACGTGATAGCGAGTTTTCACCTTGACCCGGCCGACCACCACCCGGCAGCGCCCGCCAAACCTCGGTGGACCTGGTCAGCCTGGACTTGCAGCGATGCCCCTCGGGCTCTCTTTCACTGCGCACGTCAGTGCAACCTAACATCAACGTTTCACCCAGACAGATTACCTGTTCCTCCAGCCTTGTACTGCCTTCAAATCAAGTTTGTCGTTTCCTACACGCTACACGTTTTGTGTTCTCTTTCGGCAGACTCCCTTCTATTCGGCGTCTCAGGCCTCAGGCACAATATTAATAGCTCCACCATATCAAACTCAGGCCGACTACGTGTCGGGCGCACAATCGCCTGCTTTGCCGTTGATTGCCGTTGAGCTGGACAACTGACGCTCCACGGCCATACAGATGCCCACTAGTACTGTTTGGCTCTTTTTTTAGCGTGAGAATGGAAGAGGTGGGCTTGCTTGCCCCGATCGACGTAGTGGTACGTTCTTGCCACCTAGCAGAGCGTCTGGCTAGAGTCTCTCGGTCCGAGACCTCGATCGAAGCAGACTATAGGAATCATAACGTTACCAGCCAATCAACTTTGTACCCCTGTTGGCACATGATCGTACACAGCATCCAGGGAAACCTAAAGACGCCTCCACTGCACACGTCAATCAGTCATTCGCCACCCGTCCGTAACGCTGTCATGCACAGCTTTGCACGCAAAAGGCTCCGGCAGTGAAGTGCCGGTTGGACTGACTACGTCCGGGTCCATGGTGTTGTCACTCGGCTTATCATGCCGCTTCAGAGTACTGTCCATCTACCGCGAAACAAAACAAAACCACCCTAACCCAACTTTATTCCTTTCATGATTTGATTCTGGTGACACCTGGGTATTACAGTACTGTGCTTGCGCCCATATTCGGACAGCCCCCTCAGTCGGACAGTCACACTATGTCACGCTGAAAATTTCAAACCCCGCAAGGCCTGCTCGCGGCCTTGACCGAGAGCCACATGATTCTGAACCTGCTGACTCGGACAACAAGGCGTTCGCGCTGGGCTCTCGGCGGGCTTCCTGAAACCACCGACTACAAGGACACCTCAAAACCTGGCTCAAAGGTGCATTCAATATGAATTTAAGATCTGGCGCGCCCGCCCTCGATACTTGCACTCAAGGCTGAAGGTGGGGGATCAACGCGATCGACTGTGTATGGATATCGTAGGGTATACTGTAGCTGTAGTAAGCAAAGCTACTGTGTAAAGACCATAAGAAAGTAATAATAAAATGACAATCATTACTCATATGAGTCGTGTTGGGAGTAATATAAGCCCGAGTGTGGGTGAAAGAGTGTCTACCAGATTGCCGGCTTTGATGGCGACCTTTGGCACGGTCTGTAAGGGTGGACAATGGAAGCTACACAAGCTTGTTAAACAAAACAGAACACAGGATATTAGATTCACTCACCCCCGATGCTTTGGTGGCAGCTCGGAACGAAATATGTGTCCCAGTGGTGATATCTTTCAATGTCGTCTGGATTCTATCTTCGTGCCTCAATTCCTTGTCTTTCTGGTGTTGGGACTTGTTCTTCTGAGCAGGCATTGCTAATCAACAAAGTGCAACGCGACGCGACGCGGCGCGACGAACTAGTTTCTGTGTACATACTAAAAATTGGCACTAGTGCTACTATTGGAGTACTAGTAGCATTCGTCGTGGACGTGATAAGATAATGTCAATCACTAATTGCCATTTTTGTAAACTTAGGAGCTCCGACATGATTTCTAAGGACTCCGACACGGCATCAGTCCGGCGAGCGTGACAAACACTGTTTTTTTTTATTTCGCTACACAATGCTTTTTTCACCAAATAAATTTTATAGACATGTAGATAGAAGGTACTATACACGGCATACGAAGTTTGATAGCAGTTGAATAAGAATTGAGGGAGTAATTCGTGGTGTCCGACTGAGGGGGCTGTCCGAATATGGGCGCAAGCACAGTAGTACTGTCGTTGCTGCCACAAACCCGGCATTCATACTCTTAGGTCAAGCTCAGTCACGCCGTCCTCATTTGGAAATTAGTAGGACTCGGCCTCGGCGTTCCTGACATTCATGAACCCGAACCATCGCAGTACCATCATTTCTCACAGGGTCAAGCTGGTGTCAGTGGGTCCAGAGCTTTGAGTGCGAGTGCCATCTTCGACGCCAGCAGCTTACCCGTATCAGGTCAAGATGGGATGACCAACGAAAGATATTTCCGCACAAATCCCTCCATCACGGACCGTCCTCGGAGCTAGTGTTTCCGTGTTGAAACGCAGCGATAAGATAAGCGCGTGAGCATTATTTGATCGGTTTCATTCAAACTGATTGTAAAAGGCGTCGGAAAGCTCATCGGTAAATACGGTGGAGAGTTTTTACACCTGTACTTGGCAAAGTATAAAGGTAGGTGTGTTGGCCCAAGGAAAAAGGGGAAAATTTTCGTTCATAAAGAAATTTGTCCAAATTAACTATGCAACTCGATGCGATCAATCAGTCGCGTAACTCGGATACGACCGGTTGTTCCGTTGTTCCGCCTTTGTCACCACCTCTGGTAACCCAAATCTCAACCTTGGGATCTCGTAGATGTGCCCTGCGGCACAAACAGTCCCGGCCTTACTTTTGATAAAATATGCTAACCCCCATCGGGATAAACCCCATTACTCTTCGGTGATGACTCAATTTCCGATCGTCGCCTGATGTCAATGCATTCACCTCGGCAGGCTCAGCGTTAGCGCTAGATCACTCCCCACCTTTTAACTAACCAAGGCCCTTGGCCCTCCCACTTCTACTCGCTTTCAACTCTATCATATCATGTCGGCATCTTCCCTCTCCTCTGGGCCTGCCGTCTCCGATGTGTAAGTGTCGTTTTTTATCTTTGGCATTCTTCAATTTCTCACTTGCGGGTCTTGCTGCCCCTTTTAGAGCGGCTCCCGTTGTGCGTGTTTCACTTCGCCTGTTTTCTCAGTCGGAAAGCTTTTATTCATTTGTTCTGCTTAGCTTCTCGGGACTATCGGGGATTGGACGTTGTATGGGATGCTGGTAGTCCAGTTTTGTATGCTTCCCTTCACAATTATCTCATACCACTCGCTAATCCAGCTGGTAAGATGTGTATAGTTACAATTTCCCGGAAGATAGGAAACTCTTTAAATTACTAGGCATGTATTCATCCCTTCACCGATCGCGCGGCTCTCGTCAATGACGGCTCCTCAGCATACTCTCTAATGTTGCTTGAGACATTACAAACTTCGCTTGGCGCAGCGGATCTGTACTACAGGTTTGCCGAGGGCTTCGGGAACTTGGATCGCCTGTCAAATCCATATGTCTTTGTTTTCCAAGTGGCAATTGTTGGGGCTATAATTTCGATGGTCGTCCAATGCTTTTTCGCCTATCGCATCTGGACGTTCAATCGCGGGGGATCCCTTTGGCTATGCCTGATGATTTGCATGGTAAGTAACCATATTTTCATAGCCCTACAACGTTGCCCATCGCCCATTTTCGTAGTGCTCTACTGTCAACGCTGTAGCAGCACTCCGCTGGGGTATCTATGTGAGTCTCGTCGGTCTCAAGTTACATTCATCCTGGCTCACAACAGCAGGCACACGTACACAAGAGGTTTTTTGGAGGTGGACAACTGAAGACCTTTGCCTTGGTGAGGGTATCGTGTTCGCGATTTATCTACCTCTCTGGCTGATGTAATTTGTTAGCTCTGGCTCATCGGAAATACTGCTACCAACGCTTTGATCTCCACGGCGATGCTTTATCATGTAAAGCGTGACATGTCGTTTCAGAGAGGACGTGAACTGACTGTTACTTATGAACAAATTCAGTCGACAAGACAACGGGGTCATGGCGATGGCCCCCTTTTTGGCCATCCGTTGACTAAAACCGTGCGATTGGTTGTCGAGAGCCACTTATTGATTTGTGTGTGGCCTCTCGTCTCCGATCGTACCAATCATCTCACGCGCTTTTAGTCGTCGTTGGATTCGTAGCATTGCTGATGGTTGCCGCAGCTCCGGTGCGTGACCTGACATGACCCCTCGTTCTGTGGTTGATCTGGTCCATTGACGACCTGTAGGATAAGATCTGGTTCACCTGCCCGTATGTCTCAATTCATGTATACATCTATCACTATCTGATCCTTGTTTACCAGAATTGCTATCCTCGGAAAACTGTAGGACTATCCCTTGTTTATGGTATAAACACCACTGATAATCGTCAAATGTCGGCATAGATACTCCAATACCTTCTTTGCCTCTCTCAACAATCGCGTCTTGAACAACAATAGCGAGGCGTTGTCCGCGAGGGGGGTATTATCCAGACCTCGAACCACAGCAGTTGTGCCGCCAAGAAACCCCTCGCAAGTCGTGCGTGTGGACCTTGACAAGCACGGGCACGCATTTCAAGAAGATATGGAGCCAGGAAGGGGAGAAGATGTGACAAAGGTCATTGGTAAGCATTACGATTCTTCTCTTTCCCGGCTACCCGGTTGGCTAGAATTGATGTGAAAATATTTCAGGAATCAGGATTTCAACAGCGAGGGAGACTATCATTCATTAACGAATATCACTACGTGTTGGACAAGCTATTTACATACGGCCCACTGAACGACCCTTATTATGTGTGCGTACTCTACGGGCTGGAGGTTCGTTGTTTATTTCATAAACTATCCACGCGGTCACGATCCGCATAATTATATAAAGGGACAAACAAATATGATGCGTGAGAGTGATGTTATCGGATTGACGCAGCTTCCTGGGATACCCCCAAAATTTTCCCTCTTCAGCTTTCTACTAATACAGGTCGAACCTCTGTCTGGGATGTTCTGGGAAGGCTCGGAAATACCTGGGGATGATGTTAAACACGTCATCCCGGAAGTGGGGACCCCGAGCGCGCCCGGTCATATCACGAGCATGGCCCGGTGACTGCACCCACACCGCTAAAAGAGGAGACAAAGACGCACGACCGTGGGTAAATTTGAAGGGGTGATGTCGCAGGGCACGCCTCCGCACGCACACGTTGCGTGCTTATGAAGGATGGTTTGACGCATTTTCCCCCGTGAGCTGTCGGAATATCCTGTCCAGCAGCCTTCCAGCTGTCCAGCTGAGCAGGCGGCAAACTGACCATCAGTGCCTAGTCCGAAATCATCGCGAGGGGCACGACTTAGATAGGCGCCGTGCAGATCTCCGCTTGCAGAAAGACATAGATTCTCGGACATAGATTCTCAGACTCGGTTTCTGACTATTTCGAGATTCCATCGGCTTCCGAGATTTTATACATTAAGCCATTGAAGAAACAGTGGCTCGCTGCTGGCTCACGGTAGACAGTGGGTGGGGAAGGGAACCTTTTGAACCGGCCCGTTCCGTTTCGTTTCATAAGACTATTTCAAATTTTGACTCAGCTTACTTCCCACACCCACCAACACATGGTAGCCAACTTCTCTCCCTTCGTACCTCCTCTATAGCCAAAGGTGCTGCGTCTAGAATGAACCAGCGAATGATGAGCACCACGACTAATACCTGTCCAAACACTGGCGGAGCTGTGCGTTCCAGAGGCTGGTGCAAGACTGGCGTACGAGTATGTGCACTTCCTTTGTCTTATTCGGCGCTGATATGTCTGGAGTGGATCTCTTTATTTCATATCTCGTTATCAACACCTTTTAGGCGATCTGTCAACGAAATGTCCAACAATCCGCTGCCAATATTTCCTTGCTTGTCGTGGCATGGCAACGTACACCCCAACTGCGCATGACCAACCCTCCCCTTAAGCAAATTGTCTGATGTACTGCTTGCGGGCCCAAAGTCCAAGGAGAAGGCCAAAGATCGGATCATGTTCACTGTGGCCTCTGTTCGTCCTGGATGCTGAGTCATCATTCGCCCCGACTCTGCTATATGTTGTCGCTCCGTCTAGAGATAGAAAGGGTTGGCTTCCTCGCTTGCGGTTTTCGACTACCCTGTTCCCCGCATTATCCGCAATATCATGTCAGCGTTGCCTCCCGTTCACCCATACCCTGGCATAGCTCGTGTGTGAGTATCGATGTCGGGGCTCTTCCTTACGTGGCCTATTAACTGTTCTTCTCAGAGCCGGGCCACGTGTACGTGTGACAAGTTCTACCGTGTTACAAACGATGCACACCTCTTCTCCCTATTAGCTTTTAGGGGGTTTGTGGAACTGGTGCCTATATGGAGTTCTGGGTGTCCAATGTTGTGAGCGTTGTGGTCCTGTTCTGCGCGATCCTCGTCACGTTGTTTATCGGATCATAAAGACGTATACAGCTACTATTTCCCTGAGGACAATAGGACCCTCAAGACACTCGGTACGCGAATGTTTTCCCACTTCCATCTCAGATCCTCACTGTCCTCATACAGTATATGCTGTACTTTTCCTCGAAACTGTACAAACGGCGCTCAGTGGCGCGGACCTCTATTACTGGTTCGTTTCCGGATATGGCGATCTAACACACCTCAGCTCTCCCTACGCGTCCCCTTTTGACGTACCGCTCATCGAATCTGTGGTTTCCTTGATCGTCGAGTTTTTCTTTGCCTATCGTATCTGGGTACTCGGCGCTAAGCGATCCGGGTGGTTTTGTTTACCCATCTGTCTGGTGCGTCGATCACACCACTGCTAAAAACACGCTTTTGAATGTGTTCCATAAAAGTGCTCTATGTTAAACGCAGGAGCGGCATTTGCCGGGGGAATTTATGTAAGTTCTTGGTTGTTTGTTTCTTGTCTTTCTCTCATCGTCGCAGGCGCATGTTCATAGCAAGTTTCCCAGTGGCGGAACACTCAAAGACTTTGCGACAGTATGAAAAGCGTCCTATCGAGCATTCCGACAATCGACTTGACTGAGATTTCATTTAGATATGGATGGTTGGGAACACGGCTGCCGATATCCTCATCGCTTCTGCGATGGTTTATTACGTGAGTATGCAAGAGCTCGATCACCCGGAGCTGACTTTGGTACTGATAACTGTAGCTGGCAAAACGACCGCGAGTGACAGCTGGATATTTCAGTGACCACGCCATAGTGAAAATTGTCAAATTGACGATTGAGACTAACTTGTTGACGAGTATGTATGCCCTTGATGTTTGACTCTTCTGACACATATTTCAGCTTCCGTGGGGATTGTCTCCCTTATAATGATCGTCGCATTTCCTGTGAGTGACCTCAAAAATTCACGTTTGGCTCCGCAGTTGATATAAATTTAGAACGAGAACTGGTACACCTGCCCGTAAGACATCGATTCTCCCAATATCCTTACCACTCACTATCGTTTCTCGGTCATCGCTTCTGCAGAACATCCTTTCTCGGAAAACTGTGAGAACATTGCCTCCGTGTCTAGCATACGCGCATACGTATGCTAATAATCCTTGCAGATACTCCAACACCCTCCTCGTCTCGCTTAACAATCGCATTTCGATCCGTAACGGGATGCCCAACGAAGCCATAGCAAGTCGAACTCCGACCGTATTCCCCGCGACCACACCACGTAGTGATCGTAGTTCGGACCTGGCATTTGTGGCAATCGGGCAGCCTCCAGCTGTGTATCGTTTAAAATCATCCGGTCAGCGGTGGAGAGAATGAGATGGCCGTCCGCGAGAATTGCGGTGTGTCGTTCTGCTTACGACTGATATGTCGAAATTTGTAGAAATTGCGTGGTTCGGGTTCTCCTCACGTGTTGTACGGGGTGATGTGTTGATATTGGTACTCTTTATGTATTGTACGCTGTGATGTGTAATGATCACTGCTACTATGTCCGGTTGGCAGTGCGTATCAGGAAAGATAGCATAGAGTCGGGCAGTGGGCGCTGATGCTACATAGTGACGTCCGAGGGGGATGACTTCTTCAGTTGTACGAGTGGTCCTAGTAGCCCGACTGCAAGTCATGAGGAGAGCAGACTGAACGTATTGACTAACGGATTACAATTCCGAGTCGCTGAGCGACCCACTCAGTTCCTCAGGCAACTCCAGTCTCCGGCAACACCCGGCGCACACGAATCGAACACCATAAATGGTTAAATTCTTTCTCCCATTCCCATCAGCCTCGACGGCCAAGTCATTGCCCCTGGCATTTCACGCATAGACAAGATGCTGCAGCCAGAATGATTCAGTCCATGACGTGCACTACCTGAACTCGAATACTGGCCACAGAGCTGTCGCCGTGTGAGCTATCATGTTCTACAAGCTAGCGCTGGGCTAGCGAATGGGTATATGCACATTCTTTGCGCATGTTCGCGTTGATATATCCGAAGTGAGTTCTGTCTCTCTTATCAACATCCTTTTGTCCATCTGATGAAAACTCAATCAATCAACCACTCTTCTTTCTTTGCCTGCCGTTGCCACAACGCACACCTCAACTCGCTGACCGACCCATCCCTTAACTACTAAAATCATCTGATATATGCGGGTCCGGGCTCCATTCATGTTCACTGTCCCAATGAATTTGTCTGAGTCCCAGATGCTGAGTCATCCGCCACGACTGCTATATATACGTTGCAGCCCCATTAAACTGGTAAGACACTTGAGCGGCTTTCCTCTCGGCTTTAGTTGATAGACGTCGCTCTCTTCACTTGCGCGATTTTCTTACCTTGTTTCCTCACTCTACATGTCAGCATTGCCCCCCATCCCCCCATACCCTGTCATAGAGCGTATGTGAGTGCCGATGTTTCTGAGACGATTTCTTGCGTTCTAACTGTTCTTCTCAGAGCCTGGCCACTTGTACGTGTGACAACTCCTATCATGGTGTAAAGGACGCACACCCCTTGTCTCCCTTAGCTTTTTGCGGGTCTTGTGAACTGGTCCTTATTTGGGGTTCTGACCGTCCAGTGTTGTGAGCATTGTGGCCATGTTCCCCGCGATCCTAGTCAAGTCGTTCATCGGAATATAAAGATATATACACCTACAATTTCCCCAAGGACAGGAGGTTCCTCAAGACACTCGGTATCCAGAAATTTCCCCCAACTTCATCTCTCAGATTCTGACTGTCCCTGCACAGTATATTCTATATTTACCATCGAAGTACTACAAACGGTGGCGAATGGCGCGGATCTCTTTTACTGGTTCAGCTCCGGATTTGGTAATTTAAAACACCTCGAATCTCCCTTCGCATCCGCCATCGACGTACCAATCATCGAATCAGTCGTGTCCTTGGTCGTCCAATTTTTCTTTGCTCATCGAATCTGGATCCTCAGTGATAAGAGTCGGAAGGCCCGATGGTTTTGCTCACTTGTCTGTCTTGTGCGTCGATTTCCAACCCCGTTAAAACCCGCCTTTTATAGCCGTTTTCCTTATAGTGCTCTATAATGAACGCAGCAGCAGCATTTACTATTGGAATTTATGTAATTGATCTTGGTTCTGTGCTGCTTGTATTTTGGCTCACTGTCGCAGGCGCATGTTAATGGGAGGTTCCCCAGTGGTGAAAGACTCAAACAAATGGCGACGGTATGAGCAGATTCCTTTCGAGCTTTCTAACAATCGACCTGACTCGTGACCATTTCATTCAGACCTGGCTGGTTGGGAACGCCGCAGCTGACATCCTCATCGCTTCTGCGATGCTTTATTACGTGCGCATGCAACGCTCGTTTAGTACTGGGGTCCCGGAGCTGACTTTGGTCCTGATAACCACAGCTGATCACACGACGGGGAGAGCCGGCTGGCATGTTCAGTCACCATGGCTTAGTGAAGATTGTCAGATTGACCGTTGAGACTAACTTGTTGACAAGCACGTATATCTTTGACGTTTTCCCACTGCAGCAAACCGTTCTGACACGTTATTCAGCTTCTGTGGGTATTCTTTCCCTTCTCATGGTTACCATATATCCAGTGAGTGGCCTGAAATTTCACGATTAGCTCCGCAGTTGATGTAATTTCACTTAGGACGAGAACTGGTATGCCAGCCCGTAAGACACCGATTCTTCTCATCTCCTTACTACTCATCGTCTGGTTTCTCGGTCCTCGGGTCCTCAGAACGTCCATTCTTGGAAAACTGTGAGAATGTTGCCTGTTTATCCCGCAAACGCACATATACATATTGTTGATCTCGGCAGATACTCGAACACCCTCCTCGTTTCGCTCAACAATCGCATTTTGATTCGTGAGGGGGCGCCAAAGGTAATAATGTCGACTCGAAATCCGCCAGTATTCCTTGCAACCAGACCAGACTCAGATAGCAGCTCGGACACGAATCATACAGAAATGAAGCCACTTCCAGCTGTGCCCAACTTGAACGTGAAATCATCGGGCTAGCAGAAGAGGATGGGAGGACTGTCCGCGAGTAATGTGTGTGGCTGTTCTGCTTACCACTGACACTGCAACATTCATGGACATCGCGTGGTTCAGTTCTTGTTCGGGTTTTTCTTACATGTCTTATACCAGGTGGTGCTTTGTATATCGCACGCCTCGATGTGTAATGATCACCGCTACCTTGCCCAGTGGCATTTTTTATCATGCAAGCTAGTATTACAGTGTCTGCGAAGGGGATGACACCCTTCCTGTGAATAAATGGCCCCTTTCTCTCTTTTTTGTTTTTGTTTTAGCGTTCCCCAACTCGTGTAGTATTAATATGAACACACTGCATCTTATAGTTAGCAATAGCGACCCACAGGCCCGAGTTTGTAATATTGGAACTACAGCAGCCTGAGAACATTGCGTCACACTGGCAGTAGTGGGCCTAAATTGAACTCGCTTCAACTTGAACTTCGAGATATTGTCGGTCATGTCGGTCATGACCCAAGGAGCCTGAGGATCCCCATGCCATAGCCTGAAATCGTACCTCCGAGGCGACCCTTCACGTTGTCCCTGGTGATCACTACACCTCGATCATGCAAATTGTCCCTGATAATCGACACAGCCCCCGGCCGCCGTGGACGCTCAGGCTGTGGAGTGACTTTGTGGCTTGAGCCCCTTGGCAACCGTGACGGACGCAAACGCAACGGCAAGCCTTGAATTATTCTACTCCTCCGGCCACTCGCCAAAGACCCCCACGCGGCCGCGCACGAACAACGACATACTGTGACACGTTTGCTTCAGTTTTAACACGCTATCGGCTTGTGCATTGGTTCTCACCTCTCCTTTGGGATCATGGATTCAATTCATGATGGCGTAGGTCATCCCCGACTCGGAGCGCTGGGCGCCCGAGCCGAGCCGCCACTGACTGACAGTGATCGGTGTGAAGAGGGGTGAGACGTTGCCCGTGACCGAGGCCCCGATTGCGAAGTCGAGAGGGGACGGCAGGCAGGGCGCACACTGGCTGTGGCTCCCATGGACGTTGATAAGCGGGGGTCCCCGTCACTATTGTTGTGTTGTGGGTCATCGGAGTCGACTAACCACTATCGCGTCAGCTTTGCGCCCCATTCATGGGCGCGGGCGGTTCAGTTAGCAGTGTAGCGCTTGCTTGCCTGGTGATTTCTATTGTCACTTTAGTGGAGGCGGCCGAGAGAAATCACGTATCATCGCTGGTATTGGCGACCTGAAGCTCTGCGCCACTACTGTCAATCAAAATCAAAATGAAGTCTGGGGTCGAATCCCTCACACTTGCGGTGTCATGGGAGGTGCGAAGAGAACGCGCTTCGGCCAGGGGCACAGCCCTATCCGGACCCATAGCCTCCGTCCATTCATTCATTGGCGCTTCCGTTATCGACGCCGGAGTGAATTACAGCACCTTATTGCCGCTCTAGAGCCAAACATCGGGTCGTGGAGCAACTCTGCGGGGGGGTTTTCATCTCTTCATCTCTCTTCTGATGAATCCTCTTTCAGGCTATGCTATAGCGTCCTCTGCCAGTGCCACGCCGCCGTCGCCGCAATGCCCCAGTTACCCCGTACCCGCCATCGCGCAGATATCGATATCCCTACTCATCCTTGAGGCCCCGCCGTCGTCTCGCATCCCGCTCCTCAACGATCCATTTAGATCATGTCTGCCTTCCCTCCGAGTCCTACCAGTATTCCTCCGAATGTTAATGTCGAAGAAGAAATGTAAAATTCGTTATCGCTGCTTGTACGTGCCAGTCAACCTGACCCCTTCAAGTTCTTCCCTAGCTTCTTGGAGGTCTTGGGAACTGGTTCCTTTTTGGTGTTCTAGTTGTCCAGATCTGTGAGCAAACATCTCTCTTCGAACCTGATAGGCGTTCAGTTGCTCATGTCCTCGGACGGTCAAGGATGTGTACAGCTACAACTTCCCCAAGGATAGAAGACTGATTAAGCTTATGGGCACGAAAATACATCACCGCGTACCGTCGGCTTCTCTCTGACGGACCTCTTTGCAGTGTTTGGCGTTTCCTTCCTGGAGACACTGCAAACGGCACTTGATGGTGCAGACCTCTACTACTGGTTCGCTGCAGCTTTGGGAATTTCGAGCACCTTACATCGCCGTATGCTACTGTCTTCGACGTGCCGATGACCGGAACTCTGGTTTCTTTAACCGTTCAGTGCTTTTTCATGTACCGAATATTGGTGCTCAGCAAGAAGCAGGCATGGTGGTTATGCGTTCAGTTTCCATTCTTTTGGTAGGCACCTTCTCCCCTAAACTCATGTCTCTGGAGCTATTTATTGACCCCTGTAGTTCTCAATTGTCAGTGCAATTGGGGCGTTCTCGGCGGGTGTCTATGTGAGCTTCCTCCGTTCCACGTCACAACGGAACCATGCTCAACTACAGCAGACGCACATCCACGGGAAGTTTGCCACTGGACGAATGCTGAAGATGCTCGTGCTGGTAAGTCCATCAAGTAAGCGAAAATGCGACGTTCCTCTGATCAAGTGGTTGTGTACCCTTCAGACATGGATCACTGAAACACGATCTCAGACCTGCTCATTGCGCCCACAATGGTCTTCTACGTTCGTTTCGTCTCGAGCTCAGAGCATCGTTTTGAATACTAATGTGGTTTTGACTTCGCGGTCCCACAGTTGGTCAAGGAGGATTCGGACCAGGGAAGACTACGCAAGCAGCCATACCCGGTGAGCATCGTGAGACTGACGGTCGAGGCCAACATTGTTACAAGTACGCGTCTTCAAGTCCCTGATATCTTGATGTACATGCTCATCTCACATCTCACCCGCATTAAAGCCACCGTCAGTGTCGCATCACTGTGATGGTTTCATTGTATCCTGTACGTAGTCTCGCTTCGTGCGCCACATGCAAGGCATTGACGTCTCCAACAGAAGAACTGGTTCGTCTGCCCGTATGTATACGCATCACATTTCACTTCATTGTCCCCATTGTCATCCTGATAGACTTTGAATCTCCGCCTTTATACACAGCACATCCATGATCGGGAAGATGTAGGGGCGCCATCAACATCACGTCATCCCCGTAGCTGACGGACTGCATCCTTCTTTGGCAGGTATTCAAATGCGCTCCTTGTCTCTCAAAAAAATCGCATCGCGATCCGTGAGAAGTCCCTGGCCTGCTCCGGCGATACAAACATCCGATCTCCGGCGGGGTCGTTCCCTTCCAACGCGTGTCGCTCGGAAGCGACAACGGGGATTTCGCTCACGGATATGCACAAGGCGCCCGACACCCTCAAGATGCGTCCCCCCCCCTTGGAGGGCTCGACTTTGATAAGAGAATCATCAGTGAGTCGCTCTCTCCCTCTTCTTGGGATTATCTTATGCTCAGGACTGTTCCCGCCGTCACAGACGGCGCCTGATTCCGATCCGATTTCATGACCTGTCATAACCTGAAATGTAGATTACTTGACGTGGTGACGCAAGCAATGACTTATTTATCGATTTTGAAAGTGGGCTGCCCTGTGAAACATCTATAAGGTGTCATTGATTTGCCCACGGATTAAAGCCCCTCGGACGTGTTCATCCGCCTTTGTTCCTTTGCAATGGACCTGTGCACCGTTGCGCGGAAGCTGAATACTGAAAAACGAGCATATACTTTAGTATGCGAGTAGATTCTCGAGCACCCGTAGCTCTCGTCCGCCAAGTTCCAGCTCGCCGGAGCCGGAGTCCGGTCCGACCTTGTAGCGCTCAAGAACGTTCTGATCGGACTTTTTCTCCGTACCATCAAACGTGCCGATGTTCGCCGACACACTCATATGTACAACCTGCACAGCAAAACATAAAAAGTCTATCCTTTAAACAAAAATACGAACAGTCCGTGAAGGTTTCTTGGATGCGCAGGCGCATGTTCATAGAAACGGAAACTTGACGTTTCCCAGTGGTGGAGAACTCGCTGCAGCGTGCTTTCGCCGGGCGTTCCCAGCGTTCCCACAATCGACCTGACTGACAGGGATTTCATTTAGACCTCGCTGATTGGGAACGCCACAGCCGAAATTCCTCATTGCTTCTACTTCTGCGATGTTTTATTATGTGAGTACATATGCAAGTGCTGGGTCACCTGAACTTTGGCCCTGAGAACCGGCAATTGCGAGGGCGGTGATGGCCGATTACGTCACACGAGCCACGTGATATGACTGTTTCGTTCGCCACGCCCACGCCCCGCCGCCACCCTCAGTTGACTCAGAGGACCGGACTGGACGCCACTCAGGTTCTCTTTCGCTACGCAAACCGCTCTATTTCGTTTAGACGGATAATCTGTTCCTGCACTGCTTCAACTTGAAGTTGTTTTTTCGTCTCATGAACTTAGCCCTCCCGAGCTTTATTGGAACTGGACGACTGGTGCTCCATAGCCATTCACTGGCAGATGCGAAGCAGTTGTTTGGCTTTCTTTGTAGCGTAAGAATGGAAGATGCGGGCTAGCTTTCGTTAGTGACACGTTCTTTTTACCAACCAATCAATTTGAACGCCTCTTGGCACTGAATTGTACACAGCGCCAGAGAAACCTAATGATTTCCCCATTCTACAAGTCAATCAATCAACTGCTGCCCATGTGTAACTCGGAGGTGACATTCACAGTCTCGCACGCAAAAGTTCCAGCACTGGCGTTAGATAGACCACATCTGGGTCCACAGCGTTGTCACTCACCTAATCAGGCTGCTACAGAGTACGGTCCATCTGTCCCGATACAAGTCCCTTGACCGCGACTTTATTGGCGAGAAAGAGATCAGCCAGACAGGGACAGAACGAAGTGTACCACGCGGTCAGCCCATCGTTGATGCTCCAACGACGTTACAGTAAAAATTTCCGGGGGCATTTATTATCCTCGTCGCTTCCATGAATCCGGTAATCATATTATGATGTTTCAAGCCACCTGCCATGAGCGAGACTCATTTGGTGACTAGCACTTGGCCGCGACCTCGGCACTCTTGAGATTCATGAACCAGAGCTATCGTTTCTTACAAGCTCAAGCTGGTGAGCGGGTCTTCGTTTCGCCTGCCATGTCCAAGCAGCGGCTTACCGTGGATCAGGAAAAGATATTTCGCACAAATCATCCCGCACCGATGTCCTCGTGTATCCACGTTGAAGTGCAGCGATGCATAAGTGTGTGAGTATTACAATAATATTGTTCAATTTGTTCATTCAACTGATCTTAAAGGCATAAGAGAACTCAGCTGTAAACACTCTAGGAGTTCATGCAGTTAATGGCACGGACTTGGTATAAAGGTATGTGTGTCCTCGGGTAAAAATGTCGTAAGAAATTCGTCTCAGCCAAACTGTGCGACTGATCAATCGTGTGCGATCAGCGCGTGAGTATGTAACTTGGATGGGACCGCCGGTCATCCATTGTTCAACTTCATCTTGCCACCGCGGCCGCCTTCGGTTATTCAAATCTCAATCTCATGATTTCGTGCATGTGCTCTGCACTTCCAAACAGTTTGAGCCAATTCTACGTACACCGGGCAAACCACATTACTCAGTGATGACTCAACTTCCGGCGTCGCCGGGTGCGTCCGCAGCTCAGCGCTACGTTCAAGTTGCTCCCCACCTTTCAACTAACCAAGACCCCTGGCCTGCGCTGCTCGCTCGAGCGTCGCCACTTTCACTCGCTTGCGCATTGCAGTCAGTTCTGCGTATCTTGGAAATACTCTTGCATGTCTTCCTATTTGCGCACATCCTCGAGATATCGTACACTGGCTGTGGCGTTCCAAGTGGGAGTGGAGGGATCAGTCACATCATCGGAATTCTACTACATCATGTCGGCACATCTCCTCTCCATCGGGTCTGCCGTAGCCGATATGTAGGGTTTGTTGTGTCCCACACTCGTTCTCACAGAGATGTCCTGCTAACTCCTTTTAGCCCCGCTCCTCTTCATCAGGAAAAGCCTCACAAGATGATATCGGATAAAGTCAATAGATTCAAATTTCATCAATGAACTCTCGCTAGCACTCGCTAGCCCTCAGTGGCGCGGGAGGTTCTCCTTGATGTTGTGCGTGAGATCATTTAATACGCCTGTTCTCTCAGTTGGAAAGATATTTATTTATTCCTACTTAGCTTCTATTGGGGATCGGACGTTGTATGGATGAGATGATGGTAGTCTCGTTCTATACTCTCCCTTTGAAATTCTCTCATTTCATTGGCTAATCAGCCGCTCAAGGCCCATATAGCTACAGGTTCCCGGAAGATAGGAAACTCCTCAAATTAATAGGCTTGTATCAATTCCTTTACCGTCGCGGGGCTCTCATCAATGACACTCCCAAGCATATGCTATAATGTCATTTGATACATTACGAGCTTTGCCAGGAGGCGCAGACCAGTACGTCAGGGAAAACCTCCCGAGATATCTGGGATAGAACCAATAGAAGGACGTTATTCATTTCAAATTCCATCAATTATCTCTCGCTAGCCCTAGGTAGCGCGGGAGGTTTTCCCTGATGTACCACGGGTCTGCGTCGGGCTTCGGGCATGCGAATAACCTGTCAAATCCATACGTCTTTGTTTTCTGAGTGGCAACTGTTGGGACTATAATTACCAGGGCTGATGCTTCTTCGCTTACCGCATCTGGATCATCAATCACAACACAGGGACCTCTAATGGCTATACCCGATCATCTAAATCGTCAGCCATCATACGACGCTACCTATCATCTATTTTGTAGTGCTCAACTCTCAACGGTGAATTCCCGTTGGTCTCAAGTTACATTCATCTTGACTCACAACAGGAGGCACACGTACCCAAGACGTTTCTTGAGGGGGTTGGCAGCTGGAGACCATTGCCTTGGTGGTGATATCGTGTTCACGAGGTTACCTCTCTTGGTAATGGATCTGTCAGCTTCTTCATATCGGAAACACCGAGACCGCGCAGTTATTTTCCACGGCCGTCTTCTATCATGTAAGCCTGGGGACGTGACATATTTCCTCCCTGCTTCTCAACAATCCTGTCTCTGGCAACAGCGAGACGTCGCCCAGGGGTATTACACAGACCTAGAATCATAGCAGTTGTGCCGTCGAGAGACGCCCCGGAGGTCATGGGTGTGGAGTCTGGGCCTTGACAAGCATCCATGAGGAAAAACCTCCCGAGATAATCTGGGATAGAGCCAATAGAAGGATGTGATCCATTTCAAATTTCATCAATTGCTCTCGCTGGCACTCGCTAGCCCTCGCTAGCGCGGGAAGCTTTCCCTGATGACTCCGCACGCACTTCAAGAACATATCAAACCAGGGGAGGAGGAACGCGTGAAAAGGGTCAGGGCCATTGGTACGGCTCTTCTCTTTCCCGGCTGCCCGACACCTTGAATTGATATGATGATCTCCCAGGAATTGAGAGTTCAACGACAGGGGAGTCCATCATTGATTGGCGGGAATTACGAAGTGCTGGACCATCCATTTACGTACAGTTGCATCAGGCCTTGTGAAAGGCATGATAGCATTTTGAGGTTGTCAACTCATAGTGTGTGTGTACCCTACGTACGCCTAGGGGTTGTTGTAGGGGTTGGTTGTTTCTCCATGAACTCTATATATTCAGCCACGTTCTGCATAATTACAAAGCAAAGGCAATAATGCGTGATGTTTGTGGATTAAACGCAGCTAGGGACATCCCTGGCAAGTTCTCCCTCTCTGCTAGTACATGTGGCTCGAAAGATGATGCAAGAAGCCAATGGAAGTCAGATAGGGCAAAAAGTGTCGCTTCCCTGGGACTCGGAAATGTCTGGGGATGATGTGAAACAGCTACGTACCAATTCACTCACTCGGCAGCGGGACTCCGAGATCAGAGATGATGTTGCGCCCAGCCACGAACATGGCGTGGTAACCGCACCGCAGCAGACTCGGAGGGAGAGAAGGACGCAATAGACGTTGACAAGTTGCACGGTGCGCTCCCACACTCTTTGTGCCTATTCTGATGCACTTTCTGGGCTGTGGGAATATCAGGAATATCCCGTCCGGCTGAACGAGTGACGAACTCATCCGGACCTGGTCGTCGGACGTCGCGAAGGCGCCGTTCCTTTGGTTCCATTTCAAGATCCGACTTTTTAAAGTCTGATTGGCTGGCCATGCCGGCCATGGATCAGAACGCGCGGCCGGCTGTTTCCGTGCTCCGTGCGCTTCTCCTTCGACCGCCACCATAAATGGATATATTCATATTCACCCCACAAGCACTGCACAACCATGATGCTGCCGTTCAGCCCACGATGAGTACTGCGTGAACTTCAAGAATTGCTCACAGAGCTGTGCGAGCTATCGTGTTCCAAGGGGTAGCACTGCTGGGCTGATAAATAGGTATATTTGCATATCTTTGTCGTCCGGCGCTGATGTCTCAGGCTGCAGTGGGTTTCGTGATCTTATCCCCTTCTGGGTGGGCTGTAACTGTATCAGCATGCCTTCGGCGATCTGTCCATCAATCGACCACCATTCATTCCTTTCCTAGAGGCGACAACGTGCACTCCGCCCCACAGATAACTATATTGTCTCCAGGCTCAAATCTTAAATCATGGTCGTCGAGCCCTAGACGCTGAGTCATCACCCGCCGATATATATACGTTTGTCACCATCGAGCGCAGAGATACTTGTACGACCTTCTTCTCGGCTTGATAAACGTTGCTTTCTTTCTCCGCTTGCGGAATTACCTACTTTCTTTCCTCGCTCTATCCGCCATATCATGTCAGCATTGCCCCCAGTCCCCCCCGACATCAATCGTATGTCAGTACCGATGTTCCCGATGCTCAGTCTCACTTCCACGTACTAACAACTGTTCTTTTCAGAGCCTGGCCACTTGTACGTGTGACTGTCCCTACCGTATTATAACTATGCACAACTCTTTCCCCCCATAGCTTCTTGCGGGCCTTATCAACTGGTGCTTATATGGCGTTCTGGTTGTCCAGTGTTGTGAGTATTGTGGTCCTGTTCCCTGCGATCCAAGTCACCTTGTTTATCGCACTATAAAGACGTATACAGCTACAATTTCCCCAACGACAGGGGGCTCCTCAAGCTCATCGGTACGTAGATCTTTCCCCCGACCCCTTCTCTCATATTCTGACTGTTCTTGTCCAGTGTATGGTATACTGTTCATCGAAACAGTACAGACTGCGCTCAATGGCCTGGACCTCCACTACTGGTTCATCTCTGGATATGGGAATATAAAACACCTTATCTCTCCCTACGCATCCGCCTTCGACGTACCGATCATCGAATCTATCGTGTCCTTGATCGTCGAGTTTTTCTTTGCATATCGCATCTGGGTGCTCAGCGTTAGGAAGGCCCGGTTGTTTTGTTTACTCATCTGTCTGGTGCGTCGATCATAAATTCTGCTGACGCCCGCTTTTGAATGCTGGTTTCCTTATAGTTCTCTGTGATGAACGCAATAGCGGCATTTAGTATTGGAATCTATGTAATTGACTTCGCTTCTGTGCTGCTGGTATTTTGGCTCACTGTCGTAGGCGCATGTTCATGGAAAGTTTCCCAGTGGTGGAACACTCAAATCCGTTGTGACGGTATGAGCAGTATCCTTTCGAGCGTTCCGATGAACCTGACTGAAGGGGATTTCATTAGACCTGGATGGTCGGGAACACCGCGGCGGATATCCTGATCGCTTCTGCGATGTTTTATTACGTGAGCATACAACACTCGTTTAGTACTGGGTTGTCCGGAGTTGACTTTGGCCCTGATGACTGCAGTTATCAAAACGACGCGGAGACACAGCTAACTTTTTCAATAACCATGCGTTGGTGAAAATAGTCAGACTAACCATTGAGACTAACTTGTTGACGAGTACGTATACCTTTGGTGTTTGTCCACTACAACAAACTGTTCTGACGCATATTTTAGCCTCTATAGGGTTTGTCTCCCTTCTAATGGTTGTCATATATCCAGTGAGTGACACGAAAATTCATGCTCGGGTCAGCAGTTGATATAATTTGACTTAGAACGAGGACTGGTATGCCTGCCCGTAAGATACCTATTCTTCTCATCTCCTTGTCGCTCACTGTCTGATTTCTCTGTCCTCCCTTCTGCAGAACATCCGTTCTTGGAAAACTGTGAGAATATTGCCTTTTGTCCCGCATACGTGGAAACGAATGCTGATGATGTTGGCAGATACTCCAACACCCTCCTCGTCTCGCTCAACAATCGCATTGCGATTCGTGAAGGGTCGTCAAGCGAAGTAAGAACAGCTCGAAACCCGGCAGTAATGGTTCAAGTTGCGACCACAACGCGTTCAGATGGTACGGATACGATGGTGACAGACACAGAGCATCCTCCAGCTGTATATAATGTGAAATTGGGTTAGCAGAAGAGGATGAGAGAGCTGCCCGCAAGCAGTGCGGTATGTTGTTCTACTTACGATTGATATGGCGAAGTTTTCAGATATTGCACGGCTCGGTTTTGTACAGATTCTCATTACATGTCTTATACCAGGTGATGCGTTAACATTGGACTCTATTAATTTATTCATTATTCATTATGTGTTGCATGCACAATGCGTAATGAGAACTGCTACTGTGCCCAAGTGCCATTCCTTATCACGGATTCTAGCATTGAGTGAGCAACTCCCCTCGGGTTGAACTTGAAGGAGATAATGTAGCACCCTCAAGCTTACTATTAAATTCGTTCATATAGTTGGCAGCAGCCATACCGTACTCAGGCCCAAACTTCTGGAGGCAAAAGGCCGCCGAACCTTGCCTTGCTCTGAATTGAAATTTCCAGGGAATGCCGTGGCCTGTGGGCCGCTGAGGTCGCGTTCATGCTGTCGTGTAGCTTTGTGGCTACCTTTGCTCTCCTTCCGCCACTCACTCACTCGCAACTCGTCAATCGAAAGCCCCACACGCACGCGCAGTCCACGAAAACAGCACACAGGTTTGCTTCGATTAAACATGCTGTCGACTTGGGCCTTCTCGTCTCTCCTTTAATTTGGGTCGGTGGCGGTCACGGTTGCCCTTGCTCAGGCTAGTGATCTGGGGTACTAGCAGGAGTGAGCCTGAGACGTCACCGGGCCCCCCCAACTTCTGGAGGGCAGCGGGCACTGGCAGAGCAGTAGACTCAACTTGACTGCAATGCTAGCTGAAAACGATAAGCGTACGTCCACTTGCACTATTATCGTAGTTGAATTATATCATTCCCGTTCGCTCCGTCCTGACGAACCGGTTTCAGCGTCACTGGCAAGCTTTCAGGTTGCGCCCACATTAATAGGCAGCGAGCGGATGGCGCCTTTCCTGGCTCGACTTCCTTGCGATCTTCCATTCACGTTTCTCACTTTTGGTGTCAATCAATCGCCTATGAATGGTTTTGGTGAAGCTCTGCGCCACGATCAGATGATGAGGCTGGGAGTCGAATCCGTGGTCCAATCGCCTCGCCTCCTGTTGCCAGTGTCATGTGGGTCACCTATGGAACGCGCTTCGACCAGGGGCACAGCCCCATCCGGATGCAGAGACTTCGTACATTCTGAATATGACCCCGCCGCCGCCGCCGCCGCCGCCTTGCCAGCGCCGGAGTAATTATTTTGCAAAATGACCCCTTATCTCCACCCTGGAGCCAAAAAATCGGGTCCACAATGGCGAAAAAACTTGAACCCAAAGACCTTGCGACGAGTATGAGTAGCTTCCTTTCGCCTTCCGAACTTTCCGACAAATTGACCTCACTGAATGGGATGTCATTTAGACCTGACCATGGCTGATTGGAAACGCACCCGATATCTTCATCGTTTTTTCCATGTTTTATTATGCGAGTATGTATGAAACGCCTGGTCAGTGCCGCGTCACCCGGAGGTGACTTTGGTCCTGCCTGATGAAGACTGAAGGCGAGCAAAGGAGTCACGTGATACGACCTGTTGTCGTTCGACAGGAGCGACCCATGCGACTACCTTGATGCGGACCATCTAGCCCACCAGCCGCGGCCGCCAATTTTGGTTCGTTCAGAGGACCTGGTCAGCCTGGACACTATTCAGGCTCTCTTTCACTGTACATGTAACCTAACACCTCCGCGCTCATCCAGACAAGTCATCTCCGCCTTCGAGTCAAGTGTTGTTTGTGTTCTCGGTTCAACTTGGCTCCCTTCTATTCTGAATCCCAGGGATTAATAACCCCACTATGTCAAATTTAGGTTGACTACGTATCCTTGACCACATCATTGCCTGTGGCCACCAATGCTATTGACTGTCGAGGGCAACATATTAACTTGTGTGTGATCTCTCTTCTCTGTTCACCAATCCTCGTGCGCTTTCAGTCGTCGATGGATCTGTAGCGCTCAGTTGTTGATGATATCTATAGCCCCTATGGATCACTTTAGATACCCACTCGTTCTGTGGTTCGTCTATCTCAGCATTTGATTCCTGCTTCCCAGTATTTCTGTCCTCGGAAAACTGAAGGACTATCCTTTGTTTGTGGGTATAAACACCCAGGTGACAAATGTTGGCATAGATACCAATATACTCCTTGGGCCCCTCAACAATCGCGTCTTTAACAACCACAGCGAGGCGTTGCCAGCGAGAGCGGTGGTGTTACCCAGACCTCAAACGATAGTAGTCGTGCGGCCAAGAGATCCCTTGGAGGTCATGCATGTGGACCTTGACAAGCACCCGCACTCATTTGAAGTATACATGAAGCCAGGAGAGGAGGAAGGGGTGAAAAAGGGTCATTCAGTTAGTACGCACCGCGATTCTTCTCTTTCTGGATTGTCCATTGATGTGAAAATGTCTCAAGAATCGGCATTTCAACAAGGGAGACGACAACATATTGCACCATCTGGGTACATACTAAAAGGCATAGTTATGTATTGAGATACGACTCATAGTGAGCAAAGTTCTATCCATCGGGCAGCCCCATCCGCATAGTTACGAACAAATCTAACGTTGTCAGATTAAATGAAGCTAAGGAAAACCATGGTATCTCCCCTCTCTTCTAGTAATGTGGGTCGGATACTAGTAGCAACAGGCGAGGAAAAAGTTGCAAGGAGTGAATGTAAGGGAGATTGCGTAAAAGAATGTCAGATCTGTGCTGGGAAGGGACTTTGCGTCTCAAGATCTGACTCATCACAGGCATCGCAGCTAAGACACAGAGAAGACACAGACACAACAGAGTGGGAAAGGGATGAAGTTGCAGGGCACGCTTACGCACACACACGGTTTATGCTTATGAAGGACATCTGACACATTTTCCCGCGTGAACTGTCGGAATGTTCTGTCCAGCTGAGCAGGTGGCGAACTGCCCATCCGTACCTCGTACCTCGTCGGAATTCGCGAACGATGCAATAAGCGCCCTTTGTGCGAGGACAGCATAACAGGCAGTATAGATTCTCCAAGACCCAGACTGCCGAATCTTAGTCATTGAAGAGAACATTGGTACAACACTCTGATGATTAGCTGGGACGTTCATGGAGGGACTGTGGCGCGTCCGGCTGGTTCCGGGCATTTCTCCGACGCACACGAACACTATAAATGGGATTTCATATTTCGACTCCACTTTCTCCCTCCGCCGACCCGACACAAGGCACCAGCATCCAAGTCATTTCCCTTGGTATTTCTCGTATAACCAAGGTGCTGTGACTAGAATGATTCAGTCCATGATGAATACCACCTCACCTCCAAATACTGGCCACAGAGTCGTACGGGCTATCATGTTTCAGAAGATCGCATTCTCAGGCTGTTGGCAAATGAGCAGGTGCGCCTTTTTTGCGTCGGTTCGGCATTGATGTGATATACCCGGAGTAGGTTTCGTCATCTCTCATTCCGTTATCAACATCCTTTTGGCGATCTGACGGAAGGCCAATCAGTCAACCAGCATTCTTGCCTTGCTTGTTGCCACGACTCCGCTGACCAACCCCATCTAATGGCTGTTTGCGGGCTCAGGCTCCAAGTGGAGAGCTAAATCTAAAATCATATTCATGTGGTTCCAGCGTTGTCCGAGTCCCAGACGCTGAATCATCATTTGGCGACTTTGCTCCACATGTTGCATCAAGCGTCTAAATATACTTGAACGGCCCTCTTCTCGGCTTGATAAACGTTGCTTTCTTCACTCGCGCAATTATTATACCTTGTTTCCCCGGCTATCTACCATATCATGTCAGCGTTGCCACCCGGCCCCCCTTACACTGGCATAACCCGTATGTGAGTGCCGATGTTTCCGAGACTGCTCCATACGTTCTGACAATGCTTCTCAGAGCTTGGCCACTTGTACGTGTGAGAGACCGCACCGCGTTATAAATGACGCACACCTCCCTCTTAGCTATTAGCGGGTCTTTTGAACTGGTGCTTATTTGGAGTTCTGGTTGTCCAGTGTTGTGAGTATTGTGGTCCTGTTCCATGCGGCCCAAATCACTTTGTTTATCGCACTATAAAGACGTATACAGCTGCAATTTCCCCGAAGACAGGAGGCTCCTCAAGATTATCGGTACGCAGATCTTTCCTCCGAATCTATCTCTCTCAATTTTTGACTGTTCTCATACAGTGTATGGTACACTTTTCCTCGAAACAGTACAAACAGCGCTCAATGGCCTGGACCTCCATTACTGGTTCATCTCTGGATATGGTAATCTAAAACACCTTGCCTCCCCCTTCGCTTCCGCCTTCGACGTACCGATCATCGAATCTGTGGTGTCCTTGGTCGTCGAGTTTTTCTTTGCATATCGTATCTGGATACTCAGCGCTGAGAAGGCCCGGTTGTTTTGTTTCCTCATCTGTCTGGTACGTCGATCACAAATGTCACTAGAAACCAGCTATCGAGTAGCATTTTTCCTTCCAGTTCTCTGTAATGAACGCAGCAGCAGCATTTACCATTGGAATTTATGTAATTGATCTTAATCCTGTGCTGCTGGTATTTTGGCTCACTGTCGTAGGCGCATGTTCATGGAAAGTTTCCCAGTGGTGGAACACTCAAATCCCTTGCAACGGTATGAGCAACGTCCTTTCGAGCTTTCCGATCGACCTGGCTGAGGGGGATTTCATTTAGACCTGGATGGTTGGGAACGCTGCGGCCGATATCCTGATTGCTTCTGCGATGGTTTATTACGTGAGTTTGCAACGCCCGTTTAGTGCTTGATCATATGGAGCCGACTTTGGTCCTGATAACTGCAGCTTGCAAAACGACGCGGAGATACAGCTAACTTTTTTAGTAACCATGCCTTGGTGAAAATTGTCAGATTGACCATTGAGACTAACTTGTTGACGAGTACGTATAACTTTTGATATTTGTACACAGCAAAGTGTTCTGACACATATTTTAGCTTCGGTGGGGATTGTCTCCCTTCTAATGGTTGTCATATATCCCGTGAGTAACCTAAAGATCTTGTCTTGGCTCCGCGGTCGATATAATTTCACTTAGGACGAGAACTGGTATGCCTGCCCGTAAGACACTTATTCTTCTCATCTTCTTGTCGCTCACCATCTGCTCGGTCTTCGTTTGTGCAGAACGTCCATCCTTGGAAAACTGTGAGAATATTGCCTCTGCCCAGTATACGCGGATATGTATGCTAACGATGTTGGCAGTTACTCCAACACCCTCCTCGTCTCGCTTAATAATCGCATTGCGATTCGTGAGGGGGAGCCAAGCGTAGTAATGTCAAGTCGAAATCCATCAGCAATCCTTGCGACCACGCCACGTTCAGATGGCGGCTCGGGCACGACGTTTATAGAAACAAAGCAACCTCTGGCTGTCTAGCGTGAAACCATCGGGTTAGCAAAAGAGGGTGAGAGGGCCATCCGCAAGTAATACAGTATGTTGTCATGCTTACGACTAAAATGGCGAAGTTTGCAGATGTTGCGTGGTTCGGTTATGAATCCCATTACGTGTCCTATACAAGGTGATGTGTTGACATTGGACTTTATTGATTATGCATTATGTATTGCACGCTCCATGCGTAATGAGAACTACTACCATGCCCAGGTGGCATTCCTTATCACGGAACCTGGTATAGAGTGAGTGTCTCAGACCTCATCCTCCCGGGTTTGGAGGAGATACTATGGCACCCCAGGGCCTCCTATCAACATCGCATGTTTATTTTGTGTTCCTCAGAAGAGAACGCAGAGATAGTTGGCAGCGGCCAATCCGCACGCGCAGACTTCTAGAGGCAGAGGGCTATCCCACCTTGCCTTTGCTCTGAATCTAATTCGGCAGAGAATTCTATAGCCTGAGGTTACACTTCGATCGCTCATGTGTCCCTGGTGGTCGCCTCGTTGTTGCGGACTTTGTGTCTCTCTTTGGCCTCCTTCTGCCACTCACTCATCGCTCGTCAATCGTCAATCGAAACACCCACACGCGCAGTCGACTGTCCACAAATAATGGCGGGCGCGTCATTGGCAGGTCAAGCGCTCTCGCCTTTGATCCGGGGTGAGACGTCACTAGGGTCTCCATGCCAGCTGCAATTGATAAGTGTACGTCCATATACACTTTGACCATCGTGGGTGATTATCTCTATTCTTTCCGTCCTGACGAACCATTTTTGGCGTCAGTTTTGCGCCAACCATTCATGGGCGGTGGGCGGATGGCGCTTGCTTGATTTGCAATTCCCATTCTTGATTTTGGTGTACATAGAGTCGGATTGATCATTAATCGTCCATCAATGGTTTTGGTGAAGCCGTGTGCAACGATCAAGAGTGTCATGTGGGTCACCAACAGACCACGTTTCGACTAGGGCCCAACCGTAAGGGCCCATCTAGTTGCTGGCGCCTCTCGTCATTTCCCCGCCTTGCGCCGGAGTCATTAATGTGACCCATCCATTTTCGCTCTGGAGCCAAACGTGCGGGTCACAGCACACGCTGCGCGGGGGGGTTTCGGGCGATGCAGCCGATGCTATAACATCCTCATGCCGGGCGATCATGTCAACACATACTCCCCTTCCCGCGCCCTCCCGTGCGTGATCGCACAGATATCTCTTATTTTTATCGCTTCACCGCCGCCTCTCATCCCGCTCGTTGACAATTCACTATTCCATCATGTCGGGCCCACCTCCTACTAGTATTCCTCCAAACGTCAACGTCGAAGAATTGTAAGGATCTGTTCTCGATGCTGGTATACTTCAGTCGACCTAACCGCCTTCTCTTCAGAGCTGCTCCACTAGTATGTCCAACCATTTGCATCTCATCTTTAGGTCCTTCATGGCTTCTCTTCCCACAGATTCTTGGGGGCATTTGGAACTGGTGCTTGTTTGGTGTGCTAGTTGTCCAGACCTGTGAGTAATCAGATATCTCTTTTCGAACATGAGAAACGTTGTTCATGTCTTCCTTGGGTCGTTCAAAGACGTGTACAGCTACAACTTTCCCGTGGATCGAAGGCCGATAAAGCTTTTGGGCACGAAAAATACCTCACCACATGCCTCCTTGCTGCTTACTGACATGGTACCTTTTTGCAGTGTATGGCGTCTTGCTCCTGGAAACACTGCAAACTGCACTTAGCGGTGCTGACCTTTACTACTGGTTCGCCAGCGGCTTTGGAAATTTTGAGCACCTTACTTCGCCATATGCTACCGTCTTCGATGTTCCCATGATCGGATCTTTGGTTTCTTTAACCGTTCAATTCTTTTTCATGTACCGGATATTGGTGCTGAGCAAAAGGGAATCGTGGTGGCTATGTGTTTTCATCTTTTTGGTGGGTTACTTCTCCCTCGAGTCATGTATCTATCTTACCAATTGCCCCTGTAGTGCTCCATCATCAGTGCAATTGGAGCGTTCTCGGGGGGCATCTATGTATGTCCTCACGTTCCATCACAAAGGAACCATGCTAAACTACAGTAGACGCATGTCCGCGGGAAGTTTGCTACTGGACGAATCTTGAAGATGCTCGCACTGGTAGGCTCATCAAGGAATCATGCAACACCATTCTAAGTGGCTGTGCTCTCTTCAGACATGGCTCACCGGAAACACCATCTCTGATTTGCTCATTACAGCTGCAATGGTCTTCTACGTAAGCTCATCTCTCCTTTCGAGATCCAGTCTAAATTACAGCATCGCTTTGAACTTTGATTCCGTGATCCACAGTTAGTCAGGCGGAGGGTTAGGCAAGACTACGCCAGCAGTCATGCAATGGTGAGCATCGTGAGGTTGACTGTCGAAACCAACATCATTACAAGTGAGTGCCTAAAAAAGTCCCGGTTATCTTGATGGATACCCTCGTCTCACATGCGTTAAAGCCACCGTCAGTGTCGCATCATTGCTGATGATTTCCCTGTTTCCCGTAAGTTTAAGTTTGTTTTGCTTGTGCGTGATGTGCACCCGTCAGACAAAGATTGACATATCGCCAATCACAATAGGACAAGAATTGGTATGTCTGCCCGTACGTATACGTGCCCAATTGTCATCCTCGATCGAATACGATGGTAATTTATCCTAATTCACTTTGAATCTCCGCAGCACATCCATACTCGGGAAGATGTAAGGGACTATTGACTATCACTTGTCACGTCATCCACGTAACTGACAGACGGACTGCATCCGTTATTTGACAGATACTCCAACACGCTCCTCGTGTCTCTTAACAATCGCATCGCTATCCGTGAGAGATCGGCACCCTACTCCGGAGAAAGAGCCCGTGGTGGTCCTGCGGCGTCGTTCCCCACCAACACCTTCCGTTCGGAAGCGACGACGGAAATTTCGCTCACGGACATGCACAAGGCGCCCGACACCCTCAAAATACCCCCCATCGAAGGGCTCGACCTGCACGAGAGAATCCTCAGTGAGTTACTCTCTCCTCTTCCTGGCAATATCTCGTGTTTAAGATACTTTCCACTGTACCAGACAGCGGTGCATGACTCCGAATCCGATTCGGTGACCCAAATTTTACAATATTTGATGTTGTGACGCGAGCGAATCACTTATTTATGGCTTGAAAGTGACCGCGCGGTGTTCATAAAGTGTCATTACATTAATCCCCTCACTTGTATAATCTTCGTCGATTCCTCGGGTATGGGCTGTCCAGCCTGAGTGACTCGTTCATTCACTTTCTCTCGTTCTGCAATGGACCTATACATACATGGCCATGTACGACTACCTATGCGAGTGCATTCTCGGGCACCTGCAGCTCGTCCGCGCTAAGCCCCAGCTGGCTCTTGCCTGGTCTAGCCCGAACCCACCCAAGTAGTGCTCAAAGTCATTATGAGCGACGTTTTCTCCGGGCCATCAAATGTCCCGCTGTGAATCGACACATACAGGTGCGGCAATTTGCAAAGCAAACGTAAAAAAGTTTATCTTTAAAAACGTGTGTGAAGTCGGAACGCGCACCTCATCAGTTTCTCCCGAAGATCGTCATCAAACCCGCCGTTTCCCCCATCGTCATCGGCTCCTTATGGCGTAAGCATCGTTAGCTCCCGCACGACCATGGGGATCAGCCCGTGCGCGCGCAAGGCGCGCAGCGTTGAGGGTGCCTTGTCGACCGACACGGGCCGCCACTATCAACGTGTGCGAGTTTGGATCACTGTAGAAGCTCCTCATGCCGCGTGCGGGTCATTGAGTACGGCCTCGCGTATTCTCCCGGAAGGGGTTGCGGCGGCCTGAGTCGTGACGACGGACGGGTTGAGGAAACTGTTGAGGAGAAACGCAGTCCGGATGCTGATGTCCGAGTCTGCAGAGCTGCAGAACGCAACACGGATAGATTGAGTAAGCGGATGGACAGATGGGCGTGCGTTACGGTACCTGACAAACCACAGCGCAGCGCGTCCTAGCCGCCGCCCGTCTCAAAGGGGTGGATGGCGGCCGCGTTCTGTTTCAGGCGGCCCGAAACGGTGTATATTGCCCTTCCGAGCTGCTGGGACGAGCGGGAGGAAGGTGAGAGGCGACGGGGGGCAAGACGAGGTACTGTGTTTCGTCCCATGGAGAGTAAAATAAGGATAGGGTTGAGCGGACTTCCGGAGAAGAATGCACTGCTTTTTAAAGGAGAAGCGAGCGGGTCTTGCAGTGGCTCCCACGAACTGAGCTGGTTTATTGAAATAACGGGGTTGCTAGGTCTTTCTCTGTTTGGTCGACACCTGGTGGAAATGCAGCGTGCACTACCATTCGCATTGTCGATGTTCTCGACGAACTTATGGAGAACGGAATGATCAAAGCGAAGTCGTCAGACGCAGACGAATGCAGCGAGGTTTGAGCAACTTTACCATGTCAATATTGTCCAGGCGACGCCTTTGCGAGGGCCTCCTTATCAGTTCCAGTCGGGCTTGCCCAGTATTGCGTCGATGATTCCATGATTCGCCTGTACACAGTAAATAAACGTAAATAAGGCCAGACTGACTAAGCTATTTCCTGGAGATTTCCTGCAATACTGCAGTTCCGTTGGCAGCGAATCACGCGCTTGGTCAAACATAACGTTTACTACCTGATTTCACGATAATCCTCTCTTTGAAGGGTGAAAATCATGACTTGATAAGCAGCAGAGTGGTGGTACCTTGGTGGGTGGCCGCACGTGACTAGTCTTCAGGACAGTCACGTGAATGAAAGCACCTTCACTACTTCATAGCGCTCGTTCATCCATTCGCCATCATGACACGACACACAACATGGCCAATCTTGGTGGCGCAGCCTTCCACTTCGTCGCCGCCAAAGTTGCAGTAAGTTATTCAATTCCTCCAGACAACTCATCTTTGTTCTGCTTCTGTGCTCACGCCACTTTCAGGTCACAGCTGGGCTCATGAAAGTGACATGGATGCAAACACTTATCTCGATAAAGAGGATTTCGCAGCAGTCAAAGGAGGTATCGACGCTCTACCTTCGAGCGTGTTCCCCAACAGCGGTCGGTGCACTTCACTCGATGTCATCAGCGCCCTCTGGCTCACCCAATTTTCTTTCAGCCTGCTCTAAGCTTAAATACGGTGAATCTCTGCTCGCTTCTTTGACAGTTACCCAGTGTACGCGGACCGCACTTTCCTCTCAGTCGAAAGCTCTGGCCAACTGGTGGCAGACAGGCGGAGATAACTTGCGAAGGTGTGTCAGTGCCATCCTCAAAGCACCGTACGTAATGAAGAAGCTCGATGTATTCATGCCGGGGAGACTCGATTCGAACTATATGATCGAGCATTATGCAGAGGTGTTGATTGAAATGGTCAAGGAATGAAAAATTGACGACACCGGTCTGTCTACTCTTGATGCAGAGACAATACGCCGAGTGCCCAACGTGCTTAGTTCTTTTCTCTGGATTTTTATATCCGTATGAAGGCTTATATTGTTAGTCAGGTTATGTCTGTCATGCAGTTGAGAACAGATTGAGCCTTCCGGCCTACGATCCGCTGTAAGCGCGACGATGATGCGCGTGTGAGTTCGGAGGAGAGGAGACGTGAGAGGAGAGGATGATGTAAGCGGATAGAGAGAGATAATGCGAAGGGTTAGGGAAGATGCGAGAAGACTTGGGAAAAGAGATTCGAGATCTCTTGACGTGTGACGGCACGTTCGCTCGGTTTAACGTTAAGATGTCGAGTTTAGAAAAGAATTAGAGAGAGAGGGAGAGAAAGTCAGAGCGATAAAGGGTTTCCGAGTTAGAAGCGAGGCGTTCTCGCTTTGTCCATTAAAATCGGACTGGATGTAACTACTCATACAGAAGGCATTCGAGGCCTTAAGTACACGAACCCGCGCTAAGTAGGTAAAAATAATACGAGCGATACTTAAGAAGGCGAGTATAGGGGATGAGGAGGAAGGCATGGCAATCGAGGCTAAGGGAAGGCAAAACTTTATCGAGAACAATAACGGCGGAGTCGGAGGGCTACGAAATGATAGTAGAGGGTCTTGTGAGGCTGTACATAGGCGTAGAGTAGGTCCGGAAGTACGAGCGATACCAAAGACGAGGGTGGAGCAGGCGCATAGTAGTCAAGTTATACCTATCAAAGTAAGTAGAAAATGTAGAAAAATCAAATATACTAGCGGATCTGAAAATATAGTCTCAAGCCAGGGGGGTGGTCACAAGGCTCAAGGGTGCGAGGCGTCGGGGAGCGGTGTCGAGGCAGTGTGTTGGGGAGCGGGCAGGGGGAATCATGGCAGGCTGTAGCGACAATCAATTTTCTGACTACTGCTTCGTTTTCCCTGCCGCTCGCTGGTCTCATTATGTTGCGCCCATAAGCCTGGGCGAGCCACTGAGCCGGGGCCTCGTGTATCTGGACAGTGATCAGCCCCCGATCCACGACCCCTCAACACCATGTCTGTCCATCCCTCTCCAGAGCTGAGATCCCTCTTCGAAGCCGCTCTGAATGAGTTCGAGAGTCGAGCCGGGACCAAGTTGGTCCAACATCAGATCTTCAACGAACTCGTAGCCTGCGAATCCGTCGAGTCCGTCCTCGATATCCTTCAGGAGCAAATCAAGCCTTTGCGTACCTCTCTAGGAAACGAAAGCACGCTCATGAAGTGGATCAAACGGACTGTTCATATCCTTCATTCCCTTTCTACTAATCATATTGTCGTGAGCGGTGTCAGTTCCGTATGTGGCCAACTTTGTTCCGCTAGCATTCTATGCATTGATCATGAGACTTTTCTCAAGACCTTCCCACCCGCAAAAGCAGTCTTCGTAGGAATTGCTATACTTCTTTCAGTATGTTTCTTACCTTTGTTCGCTCGACTGCTTTCGTGTGACATCTGTGACCACCATCAGGCAATCAAGGATGTCGACAAGAGCTATGACACCCTTGTCCATCTTTTCGAGTCTTTCGAATCATTCCTCAGGCGACTCGACATCTATAGCAAGATTCCATCTACTCCCGCGATGACCGAGGTCATCGTAAAGACTCTAGCCGAACTCCTTTGTACCATCTCCCTCGCGATACAACAAATTACACAAGGACGATTGAGTAAGCGCCATCATCTCTGATATGAGGCTTATTGACGCCATGCCATGCAGAGAAATTTGGAAAGAAGCTCTTAGGGGAGAATGATCATGAGGTGGAAGCGATATTGCGAAGATTGGACCGTTTGACACTAGAAGAGGCACGAATGACCGGGACAACGACGCTCGAAGTCGTGTATGATCTTTTGAAGAATATGAAGATGGTTATGGATGGTCTGCACGACGTGTTTATTGATTCCCTGTGCTATGCTAAATATTCGCTTTTTTCATATAGATAAAAGCATGTTTATGAATGATATTCGTCGTACTCTCGGTATGTTGTTTGTCTCCTTGAGTACGCTGTCACTGTTGACAGTACTGGCAGTTGACATGCAGCAAGTCGCGAGCAACATGAATAAACTGAGACGTGTGTTCAATCCTGATTTACGATTGTCGTCGGCGATAGCTAATATGGCCTATTAGGTGATGAGTTGCAGAAAGACGTTCGAGGGTGGTTGTCTCCCCCTGATCCATCCATAAATCACAATATGGCAAGGAAGACTCACCGCGATGGGAGCGCGAAATGGTTCATCGAGGGAACCACTTTCCAAGGATGGAAAACGGGGAGAGGATCACTCCTATGGGTTAGCGGGAAACGTACGCTCATTCCCTTCTTGTCTTCTTTTCTCGAACTGAGATTTCATGTTACAGCCGGATCAGGAAAGTCTATTCTTTCGTGCGTCATCGGGGACATGGGAAAACTCAAATTTGTACAAACCACTCAAATTTACGATAATTTGACTCATTTGATGCATTTGAGCTGCTCATAAAATTTGAGGAAACTTGAGGAAATTTTACGGAATCTAATGTTAGGCATTCCTGATCAACTTAAAATTTGATCAAATAATTGCGAGATAGCCAGTTGCATGGACTGTAAAAAGACTATAACCTAACTGGACTGCATCCTCCAGTTGCGGTCACAATTGCATTGATTTTCATTGACTCATGTCACATCATGCAAGTCCAAATATAGTAATCTACTCGTAGTATATCCAGCGTGACAAATTTAAGACTTATAAATTACAGGAGAGGCATTTTGATTTTTACATAAATTATTTGCATTACATTGTGCGTCGAGCGTGATTCGAACTCATGACGTCCTCCGGCATACCTCAGGTATGGCTTACATAAACTGATGCAACATAACCACTACACTATCAAGGCGACTCCCTTTCTCCGTACTTTAGCATAGACAAGGACATCCTGCAGGGTATACGAAAAAAGGGAGCTTAGTCAGACTTATGAGGCAAAAATCTCTAAGTCGAGCTCAAGCCTTCACGCTCGCTCGCTCTCCTCCTCTCCTTTTCCTGCCCCCCCCTCCTCTCATGCATCTGCCCTAGCCTCAACACCTATGCCGGCCGGCCGAGCATCAAATGACACAGTAGGGCTACGCTTGCCTCTGCGGTCCGAACTCACTCAGACACAGTACCGCCGGCAACTGCAACACGATGGCAATGGCAGCAGTGGCGACCACGTCGCAATGGCATAGGAGCGGCCACGGTCGTGACACGATGCACGGCAGCAGCCCCGACCACGACACGACGCATGGCAGCAGCCACGGCCGCAAAATGATGTACGCCAGCAGCGGCGACCACGACACGACGCATGGGAACAGCCATGGCCACAACATGAGGTACGCCAGTGGCGACCACAACACGACCGTGCCTTAACAGCGGCGACCGCGACACGACGCACGGTGGCAGCGGCGACCGCGACACCATGCACGGCGGCAGTGGCAACCGCGACACGACGCACAGCAGCAGCGGCGACCGCGACACGATGCTCAGCGGCAGCGGCGACCACGACACAACGCATGGCGGCAGCGGCGGCCACGACACGACGCACAGTGGCAGCAGCGACCGCAACACGACGCACGGCGGCAGCGGCAACCACGACACGATGCATGGCGGCTGCGGCGACCGCGACACGGTGCATGGCAGCAGTGGCGACACGACGCACGGCGGCAGCGGCGACCGCGACACAACGCATGGCGACCACGACACAACGCACGGCGGCAGCGGCGACCGTGACACAACGCACGGCGACCACGACACAACGCACGGCGACCACGACACAACGCACGGCGGCAGCGGCGACCGCAACACGGTGCATGGCAGCAGCGGCGACCGCAACACGACGCATGGCGGCAGCGGCAACCGCGACACGGTACATGGCAGCAGCGGCGACCGCAACACGACGCACGGCAGCAGCGGCGATCGCGACACGATGCACGGCAGCAGCACGCCCAACCATCTGCCAGTCTGCCTGCGTGGCCGGCTGCCCACCCCTGCCTGCCGACATCTCCACGCCTGCACGCCAATCTGCCCGTGTCAGGGTACATTAACTGTATCATATTTACAAAATGTTGGTCTACTGTAATGAATTTAAGTGAATTGCAAGGTTTGAGCCAAGTTGTGTGACTTGCTAGAGTGATTTACTACTGTAGCAGACTCAAGTTCTAGGCACGTGCGTCTCAATTCCACATCAATTGTATCATATTTACAAAACGTTGTGTGAATTTGATAGGTTTGAGCCGACTTGAGCGACTTGAGCGAATTTGGATTTTCCCACATCCCTGATGTAATTGATGGGGTTTAAAATGAATCATGTCCTACTATTGCCTCTATCCCAGATTATCTCGGGGAACTTCCCTGATATAACCGCGAGAATGGCCTTAAGCATGGGGTGTTTCCAAGAGAGGGAAGAGCTCATGGATGATTCTCATCCACGTCCAGCCCTCCGAGGGGAATTATCTTGACGGTGTTGGGTGTCTTGCGTATGTCTGTGAGCGAGATTCCTGTAGTCACCCCCGAGCTGCAGGTGTTGTGAGGGAACGACCCTGCCGGAGATCGGATGATTCGTTCGCAGGAGCAGGACATGGCCCTCTCACGGATTGCGATGTGATTGTTGAGAGACACGAGAAGCGTATTGGAATATCTGCCAAAAAAGGGGGTAGTTCGTCAGCTATGGGGATGACGTGACCGTGATGGCGGCCTTACACCTTCCCAATCATGAACGCGCTGCGCGTAAACGCGGAGATTCAATGTGAATCAGGATAACAATTGCGTGGGACGATGGAATGGGATACATATCATACGTACGGGCAGACGAACCAGTTCTTGTCCTATTCATTGTCGCCCACGAAGCGAACGTGCGGGATACAAGAAAATTATAAGCAAGGTTGCGAAACTGACGATGGCTTTAACGTAGGTGAGACGAGCATAATACATCAAGATATCAGGGACTCTGAGGCGCTTACTTGTAGCGATGTTGGTCTCGACCAATAGTCTCACGATGCTCACCACGGCGTGACCGCTGAGGCTTCCCTGGTCCTCCGCCTGACCAACTGTGGGATCACGAAATCAGAACGAAATCAGTTTTTAAAAACTATTCCCTGAGCTTGGGACGAAACAGACGTAGAAGACCAATGCGGACGTAATGAGCAAGTCTGAGATCGTGTTTCCGGTGACCCATGTCTAAAGGGTGAACAGCCACTTGATCAGAGAGGTGTCACATCTTTGCTTACTTGATGACCTTACCGGCACGAGCATCTTCAATATTCGTCCAGTGGCATACTTCCCGCGGATGTGCGTCTGCTGTAGTTGAGCATGGTTCTGTTATGACGTGGAACGGAGGAAGCTTACATAGACACCCGCCGAGAACGCCGCAATTCCACCGACAATTGAACACTACAGGGGTGAGAAGTATCTCCAGAGACATAACTTCGGGGGACAAGTTACTCACCAAGAGTATGAAAACACATAACCACCATAATCTCTTCTGGCTCAGCACCATTATTCGGTACATGAAAAAGAATTGAACGGTTAAGGAAACCAGAGTTTCGGTCATGGGAACGTCAAAGGGGGTGGCATATGGCGAAGTAAGGTGATCGATATTTCCAAAGCCGCTGGCGAACCAGTAATAGAGGTCTGCACCATCAAGTGCCGTTTGCAACGTTTCTAGGAGGAAAACGCCACACAATGAAAAACGTTACGTCAGATAGAAGCCGGCCGGACGTGGTGATGTATTTTCGTGTCCATAAGCTTAATATGATTCTATCCTCGGGGAAACCGTAGCTATACACGTCTTTGAACGTCCGAGGAGGTGAGCCAAGTTTATCAGGTTTGAAGAGAGAGGTTCGCTCACAGATCTGGACAACTAGAACCCCGAACAGGAACCAGTTGCCAAGACCCCATCAGTACTCTTGCAATTGACTGAAATCGACTGAAATCAGTCAAATCTGTTGATTTCAGTCGAAATCTGTTGATTTCAGATCTCTTCAGTTCACCAGTCTTCAGATCACACATTTCAGACATTTCAGACTGGATCTCACTTGTGGTGCCTGCATATTTCCAGTCACTTCAGACACTCCAGTCACCTCAGTCTTCAGTCAGAATTTGGTCCATGCCAACTTAACCAAATTTCATTGTGACAAATTTGCATGTCAAGCGTGATTTGAACCCACAACCTCCTCAGGTATG